>LUGF01054969.1:83402-97873 GCA_001625245.1 Calycopis cecrops | reverse complement strand
CAACGTCAGCATTTATAATATTATAACTTCCTTTATATAATATTTTCAAAGTATTGTGTCAATAAAGATACTAACACTTAATATAGATTTTTTTTTATGATATAGGAGGGCAAACGAGCAGCCGGAGCCATTTTCATGACTACCGACGCCCACAAACATCCGCATAGAGGCTATACAGATGCGCTGCCCTCCTTTCTCCTCCCACTTCCATGGACCACCGGCTACTTACACACCGCACGAAACGCGACAGCACAGCTGTCACTTTACGCCAGTCTCGTGTAAACGAGAGGTACCGCCCCGGTCGTGCCGGCCCAATTCGACTGCATGCAAGCATGCAGTGTGGCACTATCTCTTACCAAACTTATTATACTCATACAATTAAAATAAACTTACCATAGCTGGGGAATCTAGTGGAGTATATTTAGTCCTGCGTCTATCGTTTTCAATTCCTGAGGCTCGGTGATCGCTTTCTCTGTCCGAAGAGTTGTAACGCATTCTCTCCTCGCGGTGCTCTTTATATCTTCTAGGTTCTTTTGACGTTCTATCAAATCTGAAAAAATAGGAAGAGTCGAATGAGCAATGATTACAAAATTATAGTTCCATCTCAAATTCTCACAACATAGGTAACCAATCACCCTTTGTCACAGCATTATCATCTTATCATCGACCTGGTTCTAAAATATAGTGCGTGTTGCATTGCGATCAAACTGGGCCGGAACAACCCGTTGTTCACACGACTACAGTTCGTATACTGCTGTCAAGTGACAGCTATATAGATTATTTAGAGTATATTTAATTAGTCAACGAAAACATTCAATATTTTATCCTAATTGCAAATACTATCCCATACATTTAAATACATTAGCACATACAATTGATATAGAGTTAATTTAGGAACCCTAAGGAACAGAAAAATTTAATTATTACTTACCTTTCTTCTAGATCTGATTCTCTACGTCGTTCTTCTCTTTTTCTTTCAACACTTTCATGTGAATCTGAACTCTTGTATCTGTCTAAATCTTCCCTAGAATATTTGAGTCGTCTATCATTTTTATCGTCTTTCTTCTTTACTTCAATATCACTTGGTTCTGGATCTGTGTATCTAAATTTTTACTTTATTTTTATAAATATATAACATATGGTTTTATTGTTAATTGAGTAACGGATTTAACGGGCAGTTGTTGTGTTATTGATGAATACGAGAAAAGAAGGAAAGAAAACTTCTGGGATAGGAAAGATTTTTAAGCTTTTCAAGATTTGAAGTGTGTGTTAAAAGTTTTTGGATACATTATTTAGTTTCATAAAATATAGATGATGTTCTGCTAGATAACTAATAATGTGATTAAAAATTTAGTACAATGGAATAAATATGTAAAATTTATTTAATGTGTCGCTCTGATTAAATAACTATTTTATTTTTATTTAAAAGTATAATTGTACCTTCTATATTCAGGGTCGTCTCTTGCAAGATGTTCAGGGCTCTTGAGCACCCGAGTGCGCGTCTTCGGCTGGACTACGTCTTTCTCTTTTTTACTCTTCTTTGAAGAGTCGCGAGAGAATAGCTGTTTCACCTGTAGATTTTGTAATTCATTGTAGGTATTATAACATAACTTATACAAAGACAAAAAATCTTACTTTATTTCACCTATACCTTTTCAAGTCCAGTTAATTTCTTTGAAGCTTTTGGCGGTTTCGCACTAATTTTTTCACCATTTCTAGAGGGACTCTTCTCGTATCTTTCTTTCGTATGATCTATAAACGAATTGTCATCACTATACTTATCTCTGGGTAAGCCATCTTTTCTGCTACCACTTCTATGCTCTCTAATGTTCAACCGGTTTTCAGTATTAGCATATATTTGTTCAGTACAATTATCTTCTGCATGTTGTCTTTCGGTAGCTAGAAATAGTGAAGTATTGCGCATGTCATCACTTTCGTTTCGTCTGTGTCTACTTCTAGGGATCTCACCACTTGAATTCAGCCTGAAATCGTTTTCGATACCAGAATCAACCAAACGGTTATCCACATCAAAGCGCCGAGGAGAACTTTGTTCACGATAATAATCTCGGCTGTCTCTAGAATCCCGCCGTTGAATACTATGATTTTTGGAATCCCTTTCTCTACCTTTTGGACGACGTAAAGAGTTATGATATGTCTCATGTTTAGCATTGTAATTCAAATTAGCATAATCATCCTCTCTTTCTTGAGCAATCTCAGGATTAGAGGCATAATGTCCTTTTCTTTTACCAAATGGTTCTTCTTTGCCACGATATTTATTGCCTGTTTGAACATCATGATGAGAAATAAATTGTTTTCTTATTTTGTATTTTTTTTCCTTGTATTCATTAGGTGATGATATTGGCTTATCATTGTGAAATTCTAGACTAGGTGGTTCATATTCCGGCTCAGGGGGAAATATTTTCCTTTTCTCTTTTAAGTCGTTTTGTTCCCAATTGTTTCTGAAATCTTGTCGGTCTGCTTCATCCCTAGAAATTTTGTGATATGATTTAGATTCAGTATGATATTTACGTTTATTGTCGTCAATGTCATATTTATAGTCCTCTGTAACTGTGCTTTCAAAACCATCTCTTTCCAAAGTTCGACGATAATATTTAACAGTGTCATTTACATATTTTTCTGTTTGCC
Source organism: Calycopis cecrops (assembly GCA_001625245.1). Classification (NCBI taxonomy): domain Eukaryota; kingdom Metazoa; phylum Arthropoda; class Insecta; order Lepidoptera; family Lycaenidae; genus Calycopis; species Calycopis cecrops. Next base: position 95,227 of record LUGF01054969.1, on the reverse strand, counting down.
TCATTCGTTTTTCTGCTTCATAAATAGGATCGTTGTCCATTACATATTTTGAAACTGGGTCATTTAAATTATTCTTTTCACGTTCAAATCTTCGAGCATTCAAGCGAGATTCTAAAAGCTGACGCCTATGACTTAATTCATTAAAATCTAAATTTACTTTTTCATCATGTTCAACTGTTTTATTCTTTGTATCCATTCCATCAGCTCTTCCTCGGAACGCGTCAATCGTATTGCGTTCATTTTCTTTAATACTGTATTCATTAGCATATGTCGGTTCAAATTCTTCAAAATTCATCCTCTTGTATTCTCTATATCTTGGTCTTATGGGTGATTCTTTAATCAAGTATCCTTCAAAATTATTAGAATTATTATTGCCATTTTTGTCGTCATAAGTAAATACAGGGTCTATGGATATCTTATGTCTATCTTCATATCCCAGCCCTTCGTCTTCATCTGAGAAATTACCATATTTATCTTTTAACGTGGAATATTTTTTAGGAATGCTTTGCTTGTTATACTGATGATGTGTATCACTATTTTCTTTCTTTACCTGAGCATAAACAACACCTTTATGGTTCATTTTGTTTACAGGGGTTGGTATTCTATCAGGACTTGTAGTTCTTGTAAATAGGTTAGGATCAGGACTAGTACTTGGTTTTGTGTAAGAGAATGGTTGATTAATGTTAGTCGAGTTAGCAGAAATCAAATGAGACATAGGAGGTGGCGAATTTTGATCTTTTTTTAAAATATTTACAATTTGATTAACTGTACTTCCTCTAGTTAAGGGAGGTTTATCTGGTGGTTGTTGACTACTGTGTATCATTTCACGTTCACCATAAACGTTTTCTTCAATTTTCCTTATACTATCTTTAATTTTATCAGTAACATCTACTTTCGGTTTTTTATTGTCTATTTCTTTATTTGTTTTAGAATCTATTTCATCGATAAGGATTGTTTTCTTAATATCAGTTTTACGTTTTGGGGTTTCAGTGATAGTTGGAGATGTTTCCTTTTCTGACGACTTTCCTCTTTTATTTCTTGTTGGAGGCTTTGGTTCTGAATTATCTGGAGATTTATTTTGTCTCGGCGGTTTTTCAATAGGATTAACTGTTTTATTATTAACACTTTTATCGTCAACCTTTCGTTCAAGTTTCTGTTTTTGAAATACTTCCAATGGTGGAGTACTTTTAAAATAATCCTCACGTGGAGAGCTTTCTATTATAGGTGATAACTGTGATTTTTTATTTCTGAGTGATTTGAGAAATTCTTCTGTTTCACTACCGGATCTTTTACGGATTGGTTTCGTATTATTTAGTTTGGTGTTTGACTTTAGGTCACTTACGTCACTTTTACTTCTTTTGACTACTACCGTGGGCTTAGTTTTGACAACCACTGGTTCCGTTTTATTTCGTTGTGATTTTCGAAAAAGTGTAGAAATTGAAGTGCGCTCCTTTTTTTTCTTCGGAGTTACATCACTCGTAGACCTACCCAAAGGCAATTTTACTATCTCTTCTGGAATGTCTCCTTCTTCGTTACTACGTTTAATGACTTTTTCGTCTCTAAACTTCCTACGATGTGGGAGTGAAAAGAATTTCTCTGGTGGGTTATCGGCAGTACAGGTTACGCTCTGGGCTTGTGCTATAACTTTATTAGCTTCTTCTATTAACTGTTTTTCGGATAGATGAGTAAATGGTTCTTTTCGTATTTTTATCGGTGCTTGATATTCTGAACTGGCACCCCGCTCTCGCGGTTTACCTGCAAACAAACATTAAGCATAAATAATATTATAATGATAAAATTATTAGGCTGTTATATGAATTTAACTAAGTATATAAGAACAACTTCATCCAACTTTGGAAGGCGAAGAGTATTTAATTGCTTTGGGCAATTATGTTTGAAAAATATTCACATTACATCCATTCAATTACATGTTCTATCTATTCATCATTTTTTTTACAATTAAGCTATACGTAAGGTATTATTCAAGCAAAAACTTGGCGTTACGTAATTAGATATACAAAAACATCTGTTGGTTGATTTTAAGCTGTAATTAGGTGCACAATGTAGAAGTTTCACTTACAAAGCTTTTTGACTATCTTTTTATGAAAATTGTTAACGATGTGTCAACAAGAACATATTAAAATAAATTGATACATAAAAAAATTATAAGTAACAAATTTTGGTTAATATTAAACCACCAGAGTCGTTAACTTAAACAGATGTTATATTTTGATCAGAAGTAATTTCAAAGAATGTATCTACGCATTACTTTTATTTTGCAGATGATATGGTTTCTTTTTATCACTAGAACATGATTGATTGACCTTTGAGATTATCAGTTAGGTGTACCGGCCCGTGCCCACTTTGTTGGGCGCCCAAAATTAAATTTAAATCAAAATAAAATGTTACTACTAATTATCAATTCTTCTAAAATAACCGAAAATAAACAAAATTAATTATAATTATTATACTCGTTTTCACCAAATTTCAAAGACTAGTTGGCACTTTTTTCGGAATTGAAAATGTTGGCAAAGAAAGTATTTTTATTTTATTCCAGATTGCAATCTATATCTGTGCTTTTCATACAAATTCGTTTATTAGTTTATGCGTGCATTTTTAATACTACTAGCCGCCCGACAGACATTATCTTGTCGATATTGGAAAATATATTGTATATAAGAATATGTAGTATGTAATTGTATACCCTACAATATTGTATATTCGATCTACTGACTGCAGCGCCATCTCGCGGGATGATTTGTGAATCTAAACAATTCTCAAATCCAATTCAACACGCACAAAAAAAATTTTCAAAAGCGGTCCAGTCGTTTAGGAGGAGTTCAGTGATATACACACGCACACAAGAAATATATATTAAGATGATGATATAAGAATATAATATACTCTATATAACTTTCGCTTTTCTAATAATTTTAGTCGGATATTGAAATTCCTTTGAGATATGAGTCGAATATTCGTCACATCCTTAGCCCATTTTTAAGGCATATCCCATTTTTAAGGTAAGGCTTTTTAGGAAATCGAAATGTAATTGAGATCCGGTTTAACGCTCAATGACGTTGCAGCTTATTTGAAGTTTTCGTTGAAAAACTCGATTTACCTGTTTTTTGCGTTATGTTGCAAACTCGAACGGGCGTTATGGTGAAACGAGATTTTTTGGAGTGTCATACCATAAAAAGAAAATTCAAAATTGTAAGGCTTGCACACTTTTTATATGATCATCAGAGGCCTGTATTTATATTCCAATGTTCAGAATCAATCTCATTTAAGCCTCAACAAGGATTTTTATTATTTTAAACATGAATAATTTAACTACCTTTATGTTAAATTTTAATGAAAAAAATTTAGTAAAAGTAAAAATATATGAAGAGGCATGAAGAGGCAGATTCATGAATATTTTTTTAATATAAATTTACATTAGCAAATTTTCTTTGAAATTCGTTATCCTTTTCTGCACAACACAGTTACAGAACACAGTTTACAGAACACAAAAAAAGGGAGAAGCCTATGCAGTAGCATAGCATTTTAGCTAGTGACACTCAAAACTTTTTGAACTGCTAAAAGTGTTAAAGTTATCATTACGATTACGTAGGTACTATTTTCTCTTTCGGTAAGGTAATTTTAGCACGTTGACCATTACCCAAAAAAAAATAGGAAACATTTTAATAAAGAAATTCAATTTGGTAAAATAACTTATTTTAAACAATTTACTGCCATCACGGTACATAATATTTCATCATGACACTTTTAATATGTGAGCACACCCATTTTAAAAATCTTAAGATTAAGTAAGTACCTAAGTACCTAAATACAAAATATTTTCCTTTTTATACATTACGTAGATATGTGAAATAGGATATATAACGATTTGTATTTATATGTATTAGATAAGTTTGGATGGTAATATATACTTAAGTAATAAATAAATTACATAACTCGAAAACACGTATTTCTGTTCATTATGGAAGTAAAACGAGAGGTTGAATATCTAGGAAGACCTTACTGCCATTAGCACAAGAAACAAGCGCTTCTTTTTTTACTCTAATTAATTACGTGATTCGTTATCTCGGTATCCAATTTTTTACGTCCCAGTGACTCTTGCGGTGAGGCGTCCTCGTAACTTGAGCTTATTTTCGTTCGGTCGCTCGCAGATCGCGGCTACTTTTTGCTCAAAGTTTTGGGATAGCGTGTTTTGGGAAGCATTTGTTTTTTTATCGTTATTATATTCACTAACGATGCCAGAGGCTATATTTAGATGGAGTTTATCATCTGCAACGTAACTAATACTCGAGATGTTAATCATTGAATTTGGATGATAAAAAAGGACATTTTATATAATGTTCTTAAATAAAGTCAAAACTTGTCTCTTTAACTTACTTAACTTAAAATTATATTACTTCTTTACTAGTTTTATAAATTTTATTACAACTATATCTAGTTACGATATACATGTTTTTTTTCGGATTTACTTTCTACTGGTGGCATATTATTGCAATCGCCGTAACAGTTCGTCAAACTAGCGCAGACTATTTTGCCTTCTTGGTCTAGGGTGACTATTTGGGGAGAAACTGCCCTCTTTTCTCGCTGATGGGAAGAGATATACCGGATGTGATGTTTAATATTAGAAGCCATCAAGTAGTTTACTTTATTGCGCATAATTTATGACTTCATCGGAGTTAGTTAATTTTAGTTATACGTTTTTTGTGATACAAAGAGTATTGACTTTACACTGTTAGTTGTCTGTGACTTGTGAGTTACGAGCGTGGGCGTTAGTGATGTGCCGAATTAGCATTATTTATACAGCCAGTGATATTTTTGTACTCATTGAATTCAATTGCAAGGAACTCGTACCTACTAAATAGGTTAGTTACCTATGTTTTTGTAAAATGCCAATGCGTGCATCCGTAACGGACGACACTATCGGGGACCTTGTGCTGCCAACCAACCTGAAGGGATTACTATGATGTTTAGTTTCATTCGGTTTTCGATTGGTCGGACGGATGGCTAAAGTCTCAACGGACCGACCGCTGTGGGCATATCTATGAGCGTTGGTGTGTAGGCAATTTTAATCCTATGCAAATTATAAAAGTACCTACGCACATATGTTTATTTATAGAAATATTAAATTTACCTATTTTAAAAAATGAACATAACATCCTATCGTGCTTTACTTATCTTCACGTTATATATTTTTTTTATAGAATAGGTGGCCAACGAGCAGTCGACTACCGACGCCCAAAGACATCCGCATAGATGCTATACAGATGCGCTGCCCTCCTTTCTTCTCCCACCTCCATGGACCATCGGCTACTTACACACCGCACGAAACGCGACAGCACAGCTGTTACATTACGCCGGTCTCATGTAAGCGAGAGGTACCTCCCCGGTCTTGCCGGCCCAATTCGGTTGCAAGCTGCAAGCTGCGGCAAGTATGCGAGTTATTGTAGTAAATTTTCTAGTAGGTACATCGACGATGATTGTATTGCATCACTAAATGTATATTTAAACGATAGGAACTAAATTAATGTGCACACATCTATACATATAATAAATCTGTAGAAGGGTCAATTCTGTACATTGAAAATATTGAAAAAATAAATAGCAGGGGGTGTTACTGGATTGATACCAAACCCAAATATGCGATTATAAAATTTTTTGTCTGTCTGTCTGTCTGTCTGTCTGTCTGTCTGTCTGTCTGTCTGTATGTTCAGGCATCACGTGAAAACTAACGGTTCGATTTCGTTAAAACTTGGTATAATTATACCTTATTATCCTGGGCATAAAATGGAATATTTTTTATCCTGGAAAAATACGTAGAAAAAAAAAATCCATCCACGCGAAGACCGACATCCGCGCGGACGGAGTCGCGGGCGGAAGCTAGTAATAAATATAGTTCTTCCTTTTATTTGTGTATGTAGTTTACATATATCCTATGTAAACGTATATAAAGTGGTATTTGTTGTTGGTAGCTTAATGACATATAAACAAAAAACAGCCATTACGCTTGTGAATAATCTAATGCGGCACAGATTATGGTTTCCAATATAGATAAGCATTGTAAAAACAACGTCAAATACCCGTGATTTATATAGTTCGAATTTTATATCATAAACATCCTTTTTAGTGACGACAGATTCCAACCAAATGAGGCTTTATAAACGTATTATTTGTACTAGTTATTGGCTCACACACAAATTTCAGATCTCTCACAAAATCAGACGTAATGCAAAAACGAATGTTTCAATTCACAACCCCATTTCTGCATATAAATATTCTGTATATACCTAAGTGGATAATCGCCTGAACTAATGCTTTAGTGAGTGAATTCACCCCGCCAAAATAAGTACCGCACGTTTAACTTTTAAGCGTTGGGACTTCGCACCGCAGATTGGTTTGCTTTTTTATATCTCTATCAAAGTCTAAATTATCAAATATTTCTGAGATTTTACAACGGACAAGTATCCTCGTAGAGCCAGCTGTAATTAGTAATTACAGTCTAAAATAGTAATTAGGTATGTACGATACCACTGAATATTATTAGTTGGTAAAGTATTGTCCTGTATTGCCCAAAACTGCATCGTGCCTAAAACAAGAAGAAAGCCTTGCCTAAGAAAGGATTTTTAGAAATTCAACCCCTAAGGGGGTGAAATAGGGTGTTGAAGTTTATATGGATTTCTTAGAAATTAAACGCGGGTGAAACGCAGGCACAACTAGTTTACCTTATAAAATGAAATTACCATACATAGCAATTTATTTATCGGCGATGTAAATAAAGTGATATGGAACTACTATTTATCGTTTATGCAGTATGAAAAATTTTAAAGATCTTGTGATACTATAACGCCGTGAGTAACTCTTAAACGCGCTCATCGTCCGCACCTATCTTTCAGAATAATATTCGTTGCATCTCGTGTGTGACCATCGAGGCCAAAGGAAATGCGGCTGTTATGGGGCAAAGGATATGTTGTTATAGTGTTATCAATTATCATCTTTATCATAGTCGGATATTCTAAACTCCCAAAAATACACGAAAATATTACTACTTCCTTGGTTGTGCAGGCCAAATACAGCGGATTGTCGCAGAATGTAGACATGTGATGTATGAGGCAGTGCCATACTTTACTTGCCACACAACGAGATAAAATAGATTAATCATGCTATTGTGTCTTTGTCCACCCACTGTTTAAAAATAGACAAAACAAACGGTACAAAGTATGCGGACATTTTGAATTCAATATTCCGCATAAGTGTAATAACCTTGAAGTGTGTCCTGTATGACCTTCGTACTTTTGGTATCAAGCTTATGGTATTTTTTATGATAATGCGTTGCATTGGAACCAGTTTGTTGGAAATGACCAAAACGTTGAATGTTACTTTTTTGTTATTTAAGGTGTGTACATTTTCGAGGCACTTATATTTAAATTTCGATTATGATCTTGACCAAGTGTCGTAAACTATATGGGGTACAAGAACGGCTAAGAGGAAACATCGTTTGAGACCGATATGAAATAAAATATGATTAAAGACACCACAAACATGATGAAGATAGGACTTTACCTATAATATTAAATATCTACAAACAAAAAATGGACTGTAATTTACCAAAAATGTGCGCGAGAGGTAAGATATCCGGTCGTGTTAAACTGTTAACTCGCTTTTAAAGTAAGTTTTTTCATAACCTCGTCGACAGAAGAGCACGCATAGCTATTCGACGATGCTGTATTGGGCTTTTCTTCATTATAGCATAAACTCAATAAATGATCCAAGGAAGTACGTTACCTAAAAAAAAACTTTAAGATGGAACCAGTTTAGAACGTTAAAAACTTTGTCCTAATGTATAATTAAATAGCTCTGAATGGGATTTATTATATTTTAATTAAATGTGCTCTTACAGCTGGAAGTGTGACTTGGCTTATAGTGATAACGTTATAAGTTTTGAAAGCTTTTATTTATTTTAAATGACGTCGTTCAATATTATTGTTTTGATTGCAGTGTTTGCAAGGATACGTAAGGCAGCGTTATTTAATTATAGTGAATAGTCTTACCAACCTAAATAGTGTTTGCAGCTTACTTAGTTTAAGGCAAAATTTAATCTAGTTTGTGCTTTATAGTAGGTATATCTCAAGAAACAAATAACCTCGTAAAAACTAAAAATTTCGAATTTCGTCTTTTGGACTCACTCGATAAAAGCCAATTAAAACGTAGTCGTTATCTATTTATTTTATTAATATACCAATACTTCGATCAATTTATAGAAAGGACATGTTTGCATTTACATGTAAATACAGTAATATTGTATTGAATGCCAAATGATCTGCATGAAGTAATAAAATAATGAAAATCATTATATTACTTTCATGGTTATAAAGGAAAATTTAAATTTTCCTTGCTACTTAATTTAAAAATAAAATACAAGATATATTCAGAAAATACTAATAAGGAAACAATGGTAAGATTCACCTTAGCCAAGCGTCTAATAGTATATAATATAGGTATTCAAAACATTATCATTAGCTATATTTTTGTAAATTACATTTTCTTATGGTCAAGCCATCTGTACACTGATCTCACTCTATTTCGTGCTGTCAGTAACACATATAAAAAAATAATGCGTAATTTAAAAAATACTAATACATGATTTTACAATAACGAAAATAATGTTAAAATCGTATTATGTAGTGTTGTATGAAAACATTTGGTTGGACTAATGCCTGCGAGGAGTATGTTCATATTATAACTATTTTACTATCTTTACTCTTTTTCTAGTACAGAAGAGCTAGTTTTTCATATGATTACCTGATTACCTGACTACGTCAAAGGATGGTTAAGATTTTTTTTAATACTCGTGGGTTCACATACATTTTCTTGTATCAAAAAAACATTACGTGCCTATTTGGATTTTCCAATCTTTCTCAAGAATTAAGACTTTATTCATGTCAAGGCTTTCAAAATGTATGATTTCAATGCACATTATCAATGTAAAATAAAAAATGAAAAGATTAATTCACTACACTAATGCACTAAATTAGGGTGTAATATAGTAGCTAGACTTCAAGGTTTACTTGCGTAAAATCTATCCAATGGCAAAGTTCATCTAAATTCGTTCAGAAACTTTAGCCTGAAAGAACAATAAATTTACCTACATAAAAAGTTTAACATTTATTATATTTGTAGGAAGTGACAACGGGAGAGTTTAAACCTATTGTGGGTACCATCTGGTGGTATTAGTACCTTACTGTTCGATATTTTGATATCTAACAAAACATTACATAAAGTTATGCTGTAAATGTATCCACTTGTTGCATACAATGTAAAGACACAATACGGATATTAATGAAATGACTAGTTAACACGTAAATTACTTACCTATAGGAAAATATGAGTAGGTATATTCCGAGAGAAATAAATTATTATTGAAACTTAAGTATTGTAGACAAGAATAAATGAATACAAAGTTGTTTAAGGTTAACATTGACAAACTATTTATTGACAGTAAACTTAAGAATTTATAAATAAATATTTTAAAATTTTCAATGTGATACTTACTATATTATACATCCTATTTCCTAGTAATATTATCAATGCGAAAGATTGTATGTACCTACGTTATGCAAAATGCTGAACGGAATCGGTTGTATTTGGCACAACTTTAGGATACAATTTGAAATAACAAAATATTACATTTAACTACGAATGGAAAGCAGGGGAAATTACGGCTACAGCTAGTAAAAATACTTACTATCAGAACATTAAGTTCGTTTAAAGTCTTATTTTTCCATATATATGGTAAAGGTAGGGCTCATGCCTCATAATTTACCAATGACATGACCCCTGATGAAAGAAATACTTAGTATAAAATTGGTCTTATGGTAACTGTAAAACTATGCTAGTGATTTATATTTAGTTTGATACTTTCGTTTGCGAAATCGTAAAAAACGATGTATAGAAAATGTATTAGGCACTTATATGTTTACTATGTAGTAAAATTTTTAATACGCTCCGTATTCAAGTTCGATAGACTTTAACTTTTTTTATTAATTTTTAAGTGACAGTTCTGGTTGAATCTCACGACAGCTCACACGCTGCGACTAATCAAACACCAATTATTATAAAATTTATCAATTTTTCACGCAGTCAGAATTGTTTTTTTTTTATATTTCGTTCATCCTATTAAAAGAAACGTTCAGTTTTGTTGAATAAATAAATGAGACTCACGCACACTATATTATTACACATACAAGGAAGTTTTTTTATTAAGTTCATTTCTTAAGTTTCTCTATATGATCTTTAGAAATATGAATGTTATTCGTTAAGCATGCTACGATATTATGTATATACCATGGTGACTGATGTAAATTAGGTACCTCTATTCACCTCCATCCGAAATTTGCAATAGAAAAATAGGTAATAGAAAAATAGTCAACCGCGGGTTTACAGCTGAGAACAACGTATGGAACGTTGTTCTCAGCCCTGTTGCTGGCAGATCCGGGGCACCATAATACAGGCGGGCGACGGAACCTGCGGGGTTTCAGTGGGTGGCCGCAAGTCGCACACATTAATCAGATCGCACCCAAGGCCGGTGGTAGTGTGTAAAGCAATTCCCCGCAAAACAAAAAAGAAACCAACGTTCTGAGATTCTCGCCTTGAGAATGAGCAAGAGCGACTTACCAATTTGTCACCCATAGCAAGCATTGCGTCACATATTTGATTAGGAATTAGGAACAGACAAGCAATGTCAAAAGCGTTTTGACAAATGATATCTATAATGTAAGATACTTGAGGTGTCTCTTCTCCGTCTCGAACTACACGCTCCGTCACTCAATAATTGGACGAGACAATTTAACGCATCAGTAAGCAGTTCTTTTCATTACATCCAATAACCTTGTATTCTAAGAATCCACTTGCTACACTTGTACACATAATACTAGACAGCTACGTCACCCCTATTTATATAGCTGTAGTAATGTCGTAAATATTAATGGACGTGTCACCTTCGGAAATACTGACTTTAGAATAAAATGGGTTTTTGATCAATCTATTCACAGCACTAAGTTAGAGCGAGAAATGTAGTCATACTAGCCGGTAGCATAGGGCTCCAATGAAAATGCAAAGACAGCTTTTAGGAAAAAATATATTATTATTATTTTTACCTTTTTTTGTAGCGTAGGGGAAATCTTGCTCCACTTATGACCGGGGTATCTACCCAGCCATAAGTGGAGAAATAACGGCACCTGAGTTATGTGGGATTCTTCCACCATCCACTAGAATGTTCTCCGCTGGTGTTTTAACACCAGCGGAGAACATTCTAGGCAACACAGAGAGGCCGCGGGAACTCATAAAGAACAACATCCGATCCGTTGCATTATTATTTTAACCTGCTTCTACTTGAATATTTGTTTATTGTTGACTGCATAATTCTTGATGTATTTCTTTTATACTCTCTCCTATCTCCACAGGAATTAAATTTGAACGGGCCGCCTAGTTATACGTAGTAAAATGGGGCTAGATCGATATATTGCTTGTAAATTTATTAACGTATTATTTTAACGTGAAAAGTAAAACATTTTAAATAACTGTAACTGCATATTTAGAAGAGCACCGAAATGCCTTTCCGGTCTACCTTACCTTGAATTAGTACTGTATGTTGGCCTCACAGTTTACAACCTTTAACAGCTAAAGATGTTGATAGTTTGGAGATCGGCACAAGAAAATAAAATAAGTTATATTTTAGAAGCAGTATGGTACCATTTATTTGCTCTTTTCTTATCGCTTTAGGTATATCCGTGTTTTTCAACCTTTTTCACGAT
>LUGF01054969.1:50855-70368 GCA_001625245.1 Calycopis cecrops | reverse complement strand
CACACAAACAACGATTTAAGAAGCAAAGACAAAAATACTACATAGAAACATCTAAGATCTAGTACGGGAAGGATTATTACGAGTCATTGATATTATTAGTGTAATGACAATATGGCATCACTCCACAAAGTTTATTAGTCATTAAATAGATACGAAATTAGTCATAATTATAAGAAGTCCTGTTTTCTTTTTCAACATTCCCTGTTACTATGGTAGTTACTGAAAATTAGTTTGTTAATTGCCATCCCATTGTAATCCATTTGAAAACTCTTAAAGTCAAGCTCAACTTAATGAAACGGTAAAAATAATTCAAAATCAAGACTCTAATTAATATTTTAATTGATTACTAAGTATTATATATTTTAGACAGTGTATAATGTAAATAAAATGTAAATAAATAACTTTTAACTTTTAATGTTACACAAACAGCAAATAAAATATAGTCCAGGAATACTTTTATGTTTTATGTATTGAGACATAAAAATGTAATCAATACGTCAATAAAACAATATAAAATGCAAATTTTGCTTTACTTTCTTGCATTTAAAGCATTTTTAAAATTATAAAAACTAATTAGATAACAGAAAGGTAGTATGATTGATATATTTTCTTGATTTATCCATTGAATGTGGATGCATTTAGTTACCAAATGGATTATTAAAGGGATGCCAAATTATAGACCTCCAATATAATATATGACTCACCAAATCGTTTCACGTGTACGTCCCTATTAAATGAAACTGATCTCTGTTTACCCTCTTTGGGCTCCTTCGTTTCGGTATCGGTTTTGTTTTCGCTCTTTTCTACCCCATCGCCATCTTGGGCTTCGTTTGTCTTGATACCAGTTTCATTGGACATTGGGTAACAGAGGTACCCCGGGTTTGGTACCTCGTGTTGTGTTTTATCGATAAACTCGTTGGTTTCGATATCATTGATATTAAAATCTGCAAAAGGTCCTTCACTAAATCTATGTTAAGCGTAGAAAATATCCCTATGTAAATTACTGTCTAATTATCATGACGTCCCCATGTAGTAAATTATATATCTACATCATATTATGATTTTTTTCGTTACTGTTGTCAAAAAATAGAGAGTTAGGTATATAATTTTTCTTCGGATTCAGTCAACTTTTACATTGGCAAAATTTTACGGTTAGAAGTTGTCCAAATATGAAGTTATCGAGATCAAATCATGCTCTAGATTTCATAGATCATTTGTAATCTTATTTTCGATTTTATTATTATAAGACTATAAATGGGCAAAAAAAAGAAAATAATACCAACCTCCTTATTTTTGTGGCAATCATGCCTTTGATCCTTTTTTACTGTTAATTAAAATGTTCATAGACGCTTCATATCGATCTGAAAATAAATAAAATAAAGTTAATTTTCGAAATCACTCTGATGACGATCTTCACGATATTATCCATTGTAATGAAAATAACTCATTTGAATAACTGAATGCATTTTTTTTATATATAAAATGTATTTATTAATATTTCCATTATATTATATTTTATGAGAGAATGTAATAAAAATAAATTTATTTGTTCTAAGAAGTGCCAATATACCTACTCCTACAAATACACAACTAAATAAAAATACAGATACGAGCGTACTCAACAGTAATCTATATAACGAACGCTAACTGCATATTGTAGAGACGAAGACCCGTATGACCTTTGATCGAAATCACTAGCTGTATGAGCACACAGTCGCTTTTTAGTGTTATTAGATGACCATGTACTTACATCATTAGGTCAAATAGAGACAAATACCGTCTATAAGCCTGTAAATGATTACAAATAAATTATAGACTGTCCGGATGAATGGAATCGTTGAATGCATGTAATGTAGAGGCGATGCCTTTACATTACGTTACTATTATGCTTTGCGTCCATACATCACGCCTAGTAAAGGTTAGTCGTTATATAACTTTGTATGTCATGTTATTGAGGAAACACTTGGACGTAAACAACTATTATGGAGTATCAATAAACATTACGATTATATGAATGATAATTAGTCGGATATATTGAGTATAAAAAAGGTGATTAAAATAAAAAATATAAAATTAATTACCTATTTATTAATATACAATTTAAGAAGCCGTTACATTGAAAATATAATATTATATTATTATTATGGTATTTATTAATATACAATTTAAGAAGCCGTTACATTGAAAATATAAAATAACCATAAAACATCGTTTCGAAAATATTCGATTCACGTTTTGTTAAACTTCTTGACCTGAAGTTGCACTATTTACTCGCGAATCCATATATTGATAGATGTTTATTAAAGATTGTGCGACGTTTCAACCTACTTTCAATTACTTACTACTTAACAAAACATTGCAATTTGTTTTCTCTCATTGTATAGCCCAGTATTAAATAAAGAACGAGTCAAAGCTGTGGTGATGATGATGATGTGTTGCTCTAGGACACGATAGATAGATACATTAGCTATAAAATGCCAATGTTCATTAGCCGTGCCTATATTAATTTTGTGTTGTTTATCTCGCAACATCTAAAACTGCCGAAGGGATAAACTTCAATTAACTTCACTCGATTGCACCACACTAATATAATCGATAGTACCGATATCGATGCTACAATAAAATCGCACATCATTAGTTGTTACAAATTATATACAGATGGCAATCTCCAACGTATCTACCTATTTGTTAACATCTTCACATTTTTTACCGGTCATAAGTTTCGCAAGAAGTTGCGATATAATTTAATCGCAAGTTGATTCATATCGATTTTTTTTCTATAGACAACCGTTCTATACTTTAATTTCTACTACTGTAAATATAACAAAAAAGCATGTAAAATATTAAGACCGGTATAGTGCCCGTGGCAACGTTGAAGTCTTTGGTATATGTTAACTACGAAAGTAGACTGACACTGCGGAGAGCGAACAGTTCTGGAGCACCCGATAGTAAACGCCAACTATCTATGTAGGGATTTAAGTATATTTTAGTCTTCTTCTTCGTATGATTTCTTACTTATCGGAAGAGGAAACCAGGCGCTGTTGGGCTTTTGCGTATGGTATTTTTATGAACTACTCAGATTGTGAGCTGAAGGATTCCACCTGAGTTACTCTTGTATTTTATCGGTGGTGATGTGTGATGTTGTTTTTTTTTTGTTGTTCGACGTCTCATTTTTGTTGTGTCTCTTGCCGACAGATCCGGGATACTGCGGAAAAGGCGGTCGATTCCACTATGTTACGACACGAATTCGACAGCTCACAGACATCGGGTTTCACCCAAGTCTGTATTTGCGCATATCATTCCGGATTTAGAAATCCTAATTGTATCATTATTAAAAATTCCAGCTATCAAATTCTGAACAGCTTGATATGTTTAAACTATTGCGTTGTTTTAATTTGGGCATCTGACACCAAAGAGATTGCATAATGCTAAACAAACTCCTAGCTTTAAAAAAAATCTTGTTTTATGACCTGCATATTCCATGAAGAATTTTTGGGTTAAAAATGTGCGCGTGTTTTTGCAACATGTTGTCACCAACAAGCTGCCTTACACGCGCAACCGGTTCGGCGCCGGTACTGTACTTGCGTTATGTGCTCGCTGCTCACTGCGCACTGCTCAGTACTCACCTGTCACACTTACAACATTTGTTTAATCACAAGTCACCAGTATGGTACAAGCATAAGCGCATTAGCGGGAACGCGAATGTAGTCTCTTTTTTGAAGGTCACAACTTTTATAAATTTATAGCTCGTGAATTCACCTGCGTTTTGTAATTAAATAATAATAATATTTTATTACCGAATTTACGCGGAAAATTTCATGATAATAGCGTCAAGTCATCATAATAACGTAAGATTTTTTAAAATAATTTGCAAGTAACATCTCCAGAAATTTTCCTGCCATAAATAGCTACATTCCTTTAAGATATTTCGACAATTTTACCACCCATGATGTTAAATCAAACGGATCTAGTCTGAATGAGTTATAGAGTATATTATGATCAGACTTTGATATATTTGTGTCTATATTATAATGATTATATTATATTATGATCCTTACATAACTGGCACCGAATTTATTTATTTGTATTGTTCATTGAAATTTAAAGAAAGATCTTTTTTATATTTATATATAAGCTACCCATTCTTGTTGTCAGAACATACCATACGCGTCCGCCATTAAAGTATATTTTTTAAATAGTATATTTTTCTTAGATATTTAAACAGGCATTTTTATGAACGTCGATATTCCATGTTTAGTCGCAATCTGACGAAGGTCATAATCGCACCTGATTCGATAAGAAAGACCATGTTTCGTCTCCAAAAACATCTTATATGTTTCCATAGGTATCCAAATCATACATGAAAACCAAAATAATATTAAAACTCACCATACATACCAAATAAGAACATACAACTACTGTCCACTTTTCACTTATACCATACAAAGATCAGTAATCTGTTTATTAACTTATGAATGCCGCTTGCAGAACTAAGTCCTTTACATTTCCATCTTTGGAAATATGTCTAATGACAATGTAGGCACCGGCATATTCGTAACAACCCACTCACACCCGCGTATTAGTCCTTTGAACATCAAGCTCTCAAGATCGCCTTCACAGATCAAAGAAGATTCTGGGAACAGCGAGCGCATCTTGCAGTCAATTATGCTTTACAAAAAATGCTGCCACAAGTAAATTAAATACTTAGTAACTTATATCGGAAAATCTATAATAATTATATTGAATGCTACTTCCAAAAAATATATTTCTTGTTTTCCCTATCGTTGGTTTATCATATTCCTACATACCTGGTCCTCCTCCAATTATAGAACTTATCTGATCGCGAGGCTAATTTAGGCGCCTATTCCAACAGCTTACACTAGATGATGTTCTTAATGGCTATAAGTTATAACCTACAGGGTGTTACGTTCCGCACTAATTCATTAGTCAATACAGCCTTGACATAGTCAATCTAATAATATTACACGCATGTGTATTTTACCAGATCTGAAGGAAGATTTGGCAAGAGATGTAGGCGCAACGTGGGTCGCTCCAAGGCGCCATACACTTCTGGTATTTGCTAATTAATAAAGATTAAACTTATGTGTATTTCTACCTGCGGCGTTTTAGTATGGAGCCGTTTAGTTGCTGCGGCAAAGAAAGGCAAGACGAAGGCAGTCCTCTTTGTAGAGCCTAGAGGCGTACTATTGCCGATTGCCTAACTGAATGTATTTGTAATAAAAATACGATAATAAATAATGTATCATGTTATGCTTGCATATTTTTGTTATGTTGATAATAATATTTAAATTTTGTTACGTTTATGTAGTTAGCTCCAATGATTTATTTACAAACTTAACACACATATTGATTATAATTTTTCTCCCTTCTAATGGAAACTGGAGTAAATCATCATCAGTATACTGCCGGACAAAGACCAATAAATGTTAAAACGGCAGATATATCGCTAACTGTACCCATCCTGTTTGGGCTATTTGAACACGGAGATTGTCTTCTCACATGCTCTTCTTAATTTTCTTCTTACTTTTTCCTAAACGCGACCTCAACTAGAACTAAATTAGTTCTAGTGGATCCACTAGAATAATTACACATCTGCTCTATGTTCTTTGTGTTGTTGTTATTATGTATGTACTTGCTAAAATTCAGTTTCTTGAATATATAATAATTGTATTCCTTTTCTAATATCACCATGGTACACCAATGTGCAATTTGAATAGATCTCATCGATCCAAGCGATATAAATTAGTAGGTGTAAAATTTTATCTCTAATACTCATAAAAAATAAATTTTGGACTGTTCAGCCCACTTACGGTGACTCAAACATTCTAATTAATTACTCAAAATCAATCTTTGGCTTCATTGTGACGTGACGTCACGACTCCTTGCCGGTGGGTTGCTTGTGACGTCACTAGCTGATTAAACATTTAGCACTAATGACTCATTGTGTCGTATATGATCAAGGATGTGAATGAAAGAATGAATAAGTCACTTCTAAGTGGGCGGTTAGGTAGTAAAAAATATACTTGATCCCACAAAATACATTTTATGCCGGTAACGAAGTTGAAAAAACATAAACCTTACGAAGGTTTATGTTTTTGTGTGTGGTTAAAGTTTAAGTTAAATCTGTTTTATGGAATCGATGATCAAATCGCACGACGCAGACAAACGTATGTTATCCTTTTGTTAATTGATTTCTAATTTGCTTGATATGTGATTAATAATGAAAGGCGATACAGTCGTTCAAAAGTGTATCTGTATGTGTATTAAATTGCTTAGTATCTGTGAGAGATCTCCTATTTCTATGCGTCCAATACATTATAATCTTATCAAGTTTAGCAGCATCCAAGTTTGTAAGTGTTATGTTTCGTAATACTTATAGACACCAGTGTGCTTACTTCGATTTCCCATCCTATTCAACTTAAACTGTCTATTACGAGAAATGTTGTATCTGAATAATCTATATTGTTGAACTATAGCTGTCCTATTTCTTAACTTGTATTAAATACAAGCTCGAACTAAATGCAAGAACATTATGAAACAAAATAGCGTTACGTCGATTTAAATTCAACGCGCGTTGATGTATCGAACCGAGAGCAATGGTGGACCAAATTTGGTTTCCGACCGCACAGACTAAAAACCAAAATTTTAAATGATTCCATTTACGAGTATGACATCAACACTA
Source organism: Calycopis cecrops (assembly GCA_001625245.1). NCBI lineage: Eukaryota > Metazoa > Arthropoda > Insecta > Lepidoptera > Lycaenidae > Calycopis > Calycopis cecrops. The sequence continues at coordinate 63,665 of LUGF01054969.1, read as the reverse complement.
AAATTAATATAAATGCGTACAAGCGTGGAAGAAAAAGCAGTTTGAGTAAAAACTCTTTAGTAACATTGGAGATAATTTCTCATGAAAATATTAGTCGTCGGAGATATAAAAAGAAATATTTAAAGATTTCGTAAGATGTGTCCATATATAAATCGCAGAATTAAAAAAAAAACACTCTTTAACAACAGCGCTGAGTCGATGACCGCTGTAAGCTTACAAAAGCGATCATCAACTTATAAGTCATAATAATGATATAAAATTATGTTATCGGATTTGGGATATGCTTTTAAATCATGTGGTCAGTTTAAAACTTATGGTTTAAATCTTAGCCTAGCGTATTTAAAATTACTACTAGGTATAAGATACATATATTTATATCTAGGCCTTGGAGATTATGGCGTGCTTTCTATGTGGCGACACCAAGTAATAGCAAGCAATCGAGTGCAAGCACTTACAAAACATTACCTGGAATGAAATGCATAATGCCTTGCGGCAGTTTTTTGTTGGTTGAATATAAAATTAAAATATTTTATGAAGCTGGAATGTTTACCAGTTTACGGCTAGATGTCCATGGGTAACTTTATATAGATGGGCAAATCGGTTCACTTGATAGTGGACTGTCTATAAAGAAAGACTTCCGCATCAGCAATGAGCGTGCAGGTGTGCAATAAACGGGAAGGCTATTTTTTAATTGTCAATCCAGATGTCAAGAATGCTTTTTCACTTTCATTAAAATGTATGAACTTGCAGCAGCATGCAATGTCACATGTCATTGAGCCCACGGAAACATTGTCCAAATTCTCCATTTACACGCAAGGTCCAGTGAACAAAAATGGCACAGTCGCCTTGTAGCGAGGACGTGCGAGTTTCAATTATAGGAAATACCTATTTTAATTGGATTAATTAAGTGAATGATAAGTTATGATGCAATACGAGTTGTGCATTTTATCACTATTGTCCTTATCGTCAACTGAATAGAATAGGGAATATGCATGTATTTTTTTTATAATTTTAAATGATAATTTACTTAATTACATTAATGTAAAAAAAATATCAGAGCTGAAACAATAATATTAAGTTCAAAAAAAATGTTTCAAATTAGTAGGCCGATAACAGCTTTTTAAACGATCGCCATTTTGCCGCGCTGACATGACGTCACGCATCTTAACAACCACCAATGGCAATGCTCCAATGCTCTTTGACAATGACTAAAATTATGATATTTGACGTCACAATTCATGCCGACCAATAGCGTGCGTTTCACCTAATTCAATCTTCCCGCACAATTTTTGCACTTTTCAATAATTATTTTCTGCTTGAAAACAAAATTATACAAAAAAATATTAATACGTGCGCTCATCTAGAGGAAAAAACTTTACATATAAAAAAAATTATCATTATTTGAATCATACGCATATTCCCTATTGACTAAGGTCTACGGTTAGCTACTGCTTACGCTCAAACTGAAAGCACTAGGTATACAAATATCATTATTAAATTTATATTTTCTTTGATGTACAAGTCTTATAATAACGTTCACATAATGAAAACAGATAAAATATAGTCCATTTCATAGGTGTAAAGAGTTTAAAAATTAAAAAATAATAATAAGTAGGTAATATGAGTATAATATATTTTTTTTTTATTAATAAATTAGAAATTCATAATCTTCACTAAAATAATATAGATCTTAAATCTACACAGTTTATTTTATTATAGCTCATCCTAAACTATTGTATTTTAAATTAATATTTAGGTATATGTTATAAAGTTGTGATTTATTTTTCGCAATTTCCGAAAAAAATACGGACTCCGACATTGTAAATTAAGTAACATAAGGTTCGTCATTGACCACTCCGTTGGTCTTGCAACTTCCGTGCCATTTTTATGAGAGGGCATTCAAGCTGGCCATTTCATTCACTTTGACTTCTTGCAACGCAAAATATTCTTTAATTTTTCTAAAACTCCAGCTCGTCCTATACACGAATATGAAACAAAATTCTTCTGAGTTATGTTTGCTTGATTGAGTAACAAAGGATCATATTATATAATTATATACCTAAGAATATCTAAAAGATATTATGTACATGTCACACAACAATCAAGTTGGCAGGTTGTCCATACCGTGCACCCTTTGTGACCTTGAGTGATTTAATCGGTTACAAACAACTAGCCTAGCAAAGCAGTTTCAATTAGTGCTAGTAGTTACAACTTATACTGTTGTCTGTTACATTAATGTATGACGTTGAAATTTTGTATTTTGTATAAATTTCGACGCCTATACACTACCTTACTGACAAAATTTTCTAAAAGCCTAGAAGACTCCTATGTTATTAACCTAATTTGTATAACAAAATTAAGATTAGGTACAGGTCATTTAATGCGTCAGAACATATTATTATTATTTATGACTATAGAGAATATAATATAATGAATTACTAATTACACTTATTGGAAAGCATCAAATGCACGATGCATTTGCCGCCACATCCGTCTACTGTTGGATACATTTATTCCTATTATAATGCACGCTAAACAGCTGATGCCCTGTTACCTTACATCTATCCATATAAACATTTCAACAGATGTCTATGGAGATATTAATATGGAGTCATTTACAAAGAAGAAGTGTTCACCTATAGAAAGGCAAGGTATTACAAATCTAAGCTCTAATTTAGCTCACGTAAAACATACATAAACAACCAAAACTCAGGAACCAATACACTCGTTTCGGTATTTTTGCATTCGCGACAAGAGCCGAGCCCGAATTTGGTCATCTAACAATAATGCTTTGTCAATACAGCACGAAATACGAATACGAAATATCGTATTATACGACTAACAGTTACGTTCCACGTATTACTCGCGAATTAGATTTATGGTTCAATTAATATTCTGATGTGTTGTTATTTAACTGCGGATGCTAATTTTGTAGATCAATAGTTATATCGACTGGTATTGCCCGTTCTTTGATTTATTCTAATCGATCCTTGTGAAAAGTTTCGTAATCCGTTCTTAATTATTCTTGTTTTAATTGATTTCCATGGAATTTAAATTAAAAATACATCGCCTCTTGGAGTCAATGGTCATTTAACGTTCGGTTGATTACAGCTTAGAACTATAAAAATAACATTTTTAAACCATTGCTGTGATGAGGCTAATTCAGATCAACGAACATAACACCGGTGTGAAGTGAAGACAGTTTTGTCTCGTTTTCAGGAGTTTCCCAAACTTTGTATGACACGACCGGGAGGATTTGGTGAAGGGTTCCTAACGCATGCGTCATTTCGGATAACACGGATTTCTGTGGAAGTCGGTAGCCACTTAGAATCATGACTGTATAAAACATTTTCAAACCCTTGAGTTTTTTCTCCTGACCATTAAATGTTAAACGTAACAGATACAAGCCGCGATAACTCAATTGTGTTATGGCCTATTGTGTCAGATACAATACACATATCGGCAGATCTCAAGTATATTGTTTAGGGTTCCGTAAACAACGGACAGGAAGTCTGGCAGGTGTGAAAATTAGAACAATCGAAGAAGATAGAGGCTTCCAGGGGAAAAAGCTTTTCTTTTAGACATGACCGAGTATGAGTTTAAGTTATTATGATCTTTTGATATTATTTAGAATATTTTTTATCTATGACAATATCGAACTATTCAAAACAAAAGAAAGGCAAGGAAATATCGCAACAATAGCCTTGAGGCTGTCATTGAAACTTGAAACCATAGATATACATATATAGACGCTATATTATAGCTAGGCTACGACGTTACTACCCCCTATGTAAAACCTTCTATGCACATGCAGTAAGTAAAAGATTTTTAATATCCTGTGTCCAGATAGTGTCGTTTCATTTCATATGCGTGGTAATAGGCAATTTTAATACCAGCCCGTTTCGGAACCATGACTCTTCATCAGATATCCGGTAAGTACCTACGACATGCGTCGGACTTGCCTTAGTAAAGATGTGGCTAATCTTTAGATCTCGCCGGATATCCGAAGGTTGGCAGGTGTAAGTATGTTTTTTCTTCTAGAACTTGCAATAAAATATATTATTTTAAAATGTATTGTTATGACCGCCATTTTGGTATTTCACTCTCATAGGTCATCTCATAGATAAATAAAATAGAATACTAAGGCGTTTTCTTCTTTACCCTCGTAAAATATGCATAAAATAAACAAAATATGACACACTAATAAAACAAGCGAAATTGGTTTTCCAAAAATGTAACACGGAAATTTTTTGTTCCAATACATGGAAGTGGTTAACAGCTGTGAAATGTCAAAATTTAAATATTTAGTCATGGTGTGTTTTATTTGTTTCAAATCGATTATATGGTGTCATAATTATAAATACAGAATTGTAACGCTTTTCTACTTCCTCCGCGTTGAATAAATTAAATTTTGAACTGTTATATAAAAACTCTATGTCTTAATAATATGACGATGATAAATGTTTTGCGTTTGATTAACTGATTCATTTATACCTAAATTTAAAATGATTAATTACCTCGATAAGATATTTAGAGTACTGTTAATAATATAAGAAATAATTATTTTCTATGACTAAGTAGTTTTTTGGGAAAAATAGGACGTTCGTTATTCAAGATTCGGTACTCGGTAAACTCCAATTTTAGGTTAAGTCACTTTATTATAAAAAAAATAAAGAAGAGTATCGCTAAAATTACTTAATATAAAGAACTCAGAAGTGCTAACAAACATCGTAGCTAACTACAGTAGTAGTTACAAGGATAAATCTGTAGGAATCAAAATTAACCAATACTGCACGTATTAAGAGGGCCTACAAGTAACAGAAACGACGAAGACCAAAATAACCATTCACAGAATTACCAAGGAGGTATCGCGATTCAAAACCGTCATAAAATACATGCAATAACATTAACAATTCGCAAAAAAACTTACATAATCGTTCCGAGAAGAGCATCAAATCATTTCGAGTTATCTGCTTCGCGTGTGTGTAATTATAACTTCGCGCTGACAAAGACATAAATAACGATTAATCGATATTTATCGTACGACATCGATGTTTTAACAACCACGTGTAATCGATTTTTTTAAGTGTATATTATTGTATAAAGTGTTTTAAATTTGAAGATTTATAATAAAAATGTTTCATCTAACACCGGCTCCATTACCAGGTTAATACATTTTTAGGATTGTTAATTAGGTAAAATCCAGTTAAAGAAGTTTTTAATGAATGGATGCTGAATTGAGGTTTTAAGTGTAAATCTTTTACCTCTTTAGGTTAAGGCCAAGTGCCAATCTGGTCACTGAGTGTTGATGAAGGTATCAATTTTGTTTCACCTTTTTTTACGTGAGGAAACCCTCAGCCGCAGGCTGACAGGTCGGCCCTTATTACGTGACCCAGACCAACCTACAGCCGCGAGGGAATCATTCGGCTCAATCCTCTAACCTGACCCGCTGACCCAAGGGTCAGTGTTACACCAGGTGAAACATTTGCTGATGTCAGTCATGTATCAGCTCTAGACTTATAGTAGCAGGTGAATTCACTTAAATTAATTACTTTATTCAATTATTACCTATGTTTTATTTCTGTGAAGTCTGTATATTATTATTCCTATATATTAAAATCAGTAAATTCTCTTTACTATTATTAACATAAAGGAAAATTAATTTATTTTGCATATTGAAAACTGATAAGGTTAGATTGAATAATGAAAACTATAAATATTTGCATGCTTATTATTTCAGTGATGCATGTTAGATTTTTGATTAGTTCTATATGAACATCTTGCAGAATATTGCATATATTTTGTAACCAATAAATAAATTATGTTATATTCTATTGCTTGTGTGACTAACTGAACTTTAACAGCTTCTACGACAGTAGAGATTCCGTAGTCACGTAAGGTACCTGCATAGAATATATGCATGTAAAAGAGTTTGCAGATATTTGTGTGGAACTACTTCGTCCAGTTTTAGAGAAAACTGGGTCCATAAAAATGTTATATTTACATGTATTTGCATAACAACTTCAGATAAGTTTACCAAATTATGTAAGGCTTTCATTCTAAACCTACTTCAAACGTCGAACATAATTTATGAGATTTTAAATTAATTATGCGAATAGTAATATTATACTACATTACCATAATAGAATTAATATAACATTTTTTGCACAACTTTTATGATACGAATTATACATTATTTTAAAATAGATATTAATATATTATATACTGATGTATAAAATTAAAAAGTGTAGTTTTCGTGAGTCGCCAAATCCTTAAATACTAATTTGCAAAGGTGGTTAAGACAAATAAAAATAATTATTATATTATATGTATTATAATATATAACTAGAGTCTTCTAGTTACATATTGTAATACTTATAATACGCAGCAGGTTACCAGATATACCTAATGTGAATAAATATATTTAGCTGACAAATTAGTCTCTACGCCCTTAACGCCTACAAGGTAAAGCTGACTAATTGAGAACTAATTGATACTCTCTTAAGTATGCCCACGTAGCTGAGGAATGTTTAAAAAAGAAATAAAAAAGTACCTACTTATTATTTCATTATTTATAATTTGAGTAACCTAAAAGGCAAGTATTTTTTTTTTATTTCAGTACAGGTAAAGTGGATAATGACAGAGTTATTTATTACATTATATCAGTCATGGCTGATTTCATTTTAAAAATAAATATACATCTTCCTTGAATTTAAAAAAAGAACACGAATGCTAATAAACATATCGATTTTAAAATGGATGTAACCGAACACAATTTATCACACTCTTGCGTATGCATATGCATATTTATGTATGTTAATGTTCATTCCCTACTGATCAGCTGTTGAATAATCTCAAAGTCAAGTGTGAGATTGTATTATGTAACATATTGACCGAAGTGGAAATTTTAATTAACAAAAATTAAAATTATTATTTTTTAATTTAACTTTTATGAAATAACATATACATTCAAAATGTTATAAAGTCTACCTAATTAGGTTTTAACTTTTAGTTCAACAAAATAGTTTACTAACTACTCTCCTAAACGTAGTCTTATGATGGTAAGTAGTCCACAGCTTTTCTCGATAAACGGACTTTTCAAAACTGTAAGAATTTTTCAATTGGTATCAGTAGTCACAGAAATTAGCGCGTTCAATCAAATACACAAACTCTTTAGCTAAGTATAGATTGACATTAGACTATGTACCTACCTATGACATATTTAGTTGTAAGACACAGGTTCTCAAAATATCATTTGTCGTCGTGAATTAAACTCACCGTCAATCTTGTCTCAGTCAATTCGCCACTCGTGCAACATATAAGATAAAACAACTTACAGAAGGCGCTAAGCGACTTGCGATACAAATCAAGGTCTTTTTTTATCACGATATAACAATTAACAAGGATTTAGGCAGGCGAGATATCCTGCTGGGTTCTCGACAATCTTGATCTTTACGATTAAATAAAATGCAATTAGCACAATAGGTGTGTTTTTATTCGATCCAATTGAATGAGAATTAAAGCAATTATTTTAATAATCAAAAATCCTGGCAGTAGACCGTTGTAGCATAACATTTGCATAGAAGTTGTAAGTGCGACCCTCCTTCCCTCTCCACTAGCCACCGGAAAACCCGCACCTAACAAGACGCAACAGCATAGCTGTAACTTTATCCGGGTATGTCGAGATTGAGAGATATTATATTATAGGAGTGCACGATATATATCGATATTTCGTAAAATATCGATATATGTACGCGATATATCGCTTCAACCCGATATTATCGAATCACTTAGTATCGATATTTATATCGATATATTTCATCCGATATACGAAATATCGGATGAAATTAAAATCACATTCCAATCAGTTTTTTATTAACTTCTTTATTTACGATTGAGTTAAAATAAAATGTACCCCGAGTTATTGAAACACTAGCTTTCGCAATAACGGAACGCAACGACAAAAATACTAAATATTCTCTTATAATCTGTATTAATGTATTCTGTACAATCTGTGTCTGTACTCTGTGGTTGCTCGCTTCGCGTTTTCTACTTGTCGTTACTCGCGTTGTTTTCAGTGCAAAATAAATAATAATACTACACGGACGCGATAAGTTTAACAGATAGTGTCACACTACATGCTTGCATGCAGCCTAATTGGGCCGGCACGACCGGGGAGGTGAAGTGACGGTGTGTAAGTGGCCTTTGGAGGTGGGAGGAGAAAGGTGGGCAGCGCATCTGTATAGCCTCTATGCGGATGTCTGTGGGCGTCGGTAGTCTTGAAAATAGCTTCGACTGCTCGTTTGCCCCCTATACCATAAAAAAAAAAAACAATTTACATACGATATATCGAAAATATCGATATATTTGGGCGATATATCGCAAAGTATCGATATAACGATACGATATATTACATCGAAAAAAATATCGATATTTTTTTTACATGAACATATATTATCTTATTTTTATAATTCTATAATCGTTTCGCAAAAGGGAAAACTTGAACTTCACCCCAGTGTTATGAAAGTTATTTCCTTTGTGACGCCAACTAAACCAAATTCAGATAGGAATATAATGTATATTGGCTACAAATATTGTCACCTTAACTAATATAAATTAAATGTATAAAATAATAATAAAGTCTAATCTCTATTAAAGTTTATAAACGAGGAAGTCTTTCCTATAACTGAATAACATTATTTATCATAATATGTATCTATAAAGGACATGAGAAATAATCAAACGGTCGGACCGCACAGCTCAACAGATTAGTTATAATTTATGTTAAACCATTTGATTGATACTTACAATAAATAATATTACAATAATATGTAATATAGAAATAAATTCAAGGTATAATAATAACTCTGTCACATTATTATTACAGTTTTGCCAACTATTACGGATGTAAAAGGTTTGAACTTAGACTATAAGATTATGTAACGTAAGAAGAGAATATTACAAATTTACAAGTGACTCACCTTCTTGCAAGTTACGATGTTTTTACATCATGAATAAGTTACATGTAATATTAAGCGTTTAAAGGGAATTTCATGACCCTTTCTACTCATATCCATTAACAGAGATCGTAAACAAAACGTTTTTTTTTTCTTTATATCGAATCATAGCTTTTTACTCGAGAACACGTCGTTAAATTCGATTCTCCTGGGAGTTGAGTCCAGTCAAGCATAGAGATATGCCAATTGCCAAAGCCCCCTGGGCCTAATATTGCCTGGACAAATATTGGACAACCTCATCCAACCTCAACAAAAAATGCCGCTATGGCTTTGACATAATTGTGGATGGATAATGTCGAAAAGGCTGAGGGTTCGATCCGAAATTATAAGAAAAAAAGAAGAAAACGTCTCGATAAAATTAGATAATATTATTTGCTAATGTTAAAGCAATATAGTTGGCTTTAGATCTATAGTGGTCTATAGTGGTAGGTAGTAATACGCGTAGGTAGTATATTATGTACCTTTAAGTGTTTTTAAAAAAAAACAACTTCAAACAATTTGTTTTTTTTTATATTTCTTATGCAATCACCAAGGACATGTCACAAGTCAATCTCGTAGCAACAAATGGCTTAAAATTAAAACTAAGTGATTTTTATTAATGTTTTTAAACAACACGATAAAGTAATTAATCAAAAGTTCATAATAAAAATCAGTCAAGTTAATTTGTGAAATAAGTATTTATTGCCTAGGTGAGATGATGATGAGACAACTAGGGACAAAATATTAATTCTATAATAAGTAAAATAAGGTTAAGCTTTAGGTAATCGATAGTTTATAATATTGTTTAAAAAATATTCTTGCAACTTCTTAGATTCTTTTTGATTCGCAGTAGTCAGGTAAATACAGCCCCAACACTAACTTTAAAGTAGATAAGCGAATGTATATTACTTTCTTACTCAGATTCCCTGAAAACTACAAAAAAACTGCCACATCATACTTATTTGACTTCGTTGATATCACGCACAAGATTTTATGTACCTACGTAAAAAGTTAAGCTGTGCTTTTTTTGTTATCTTGTGTCATCTTCAGTAAAAGGTAATGCCACATTGAATGCTTGCGTGCAGCAGAATTGGGCCGACACGACCGGGGAGGTACCTCTCGCTTACACAAGACCGGCATACAGTGACAGCTGTAATGTCGCGTTTCGTGCGGTGTGTAAGTAGCCGGTGGCCCATGGAGGTGGGAGGAGAAAGGAGGGCAGCGCATCTGTATAGCCTCTATGCGGATGTCTATGGGCGTCGGTTGTCATGAAAATGGCTACGACAGTTTGCCCCATATGATAAATCTGTTTTAATGTGCTAACAACCTAGATAGCGAAATCAATAACGATATGATAAATCAAAACCATAATTAGGTGGATAAGTACTTGTGTTCGCATGCAGCGCACAATGCTAACAGTAATTAAGATCTCTTAGGCTGTTCCACGTGTAATTAGCTCGTCTAATTCAATAATACATTCTAACGCACTTGATCACCTTGGTTACAAATGTTATAAATGGTAGCAACTTGACAGTACCTGGGCCGCACAATATAATGGACTCTAAGACATATATGCTAGAGGTTGTTTTTTGATTGCGTGCAATAATTTAGGTTTCCATTTATAAGTTTTTAGGAATCAATACATCCATGAATGGAATATGCAGGAGAAACTATCTAACATAATATGTTTGGATTTGTAGAGAAACTCATATAGCGCACAAATTATTCCAGCGTGTCTTTTCACGTCCGTGTTACGTGAATTTACCTGGTGCCCCGTACTTCTTGGGCCGATTTCACTGTATTGCTGCAATGGCATAACTTTATATAAAGTACCTATATCCTATATAATATAGTAGAGAATATCTATACTATAAATGCGAAAGTGTGTTTGTTTCTTTGCCCTTTTTTCACATCAAATCGGATCAACGGATCGATGTGATATCAGCTTTTTATCGCGAAAAACCACGAGAGCATCGCCGCGGGTAACAGGTAGTATGTTATGAGAGATTGAATCATAACTCATACCTACAACAATAGTCAAGTCGTAGCACTAATCAGGTTACATCTCATTTATGTACCTATCATAAATTCTAGGTTTCATATTGGCGTCGACTTAACCGGGCCTTGCCATTTTATAGCTCAATTAAACTATACTTGAGAGTGGTTATATAATCTTTATCAAGTTGGATTGCTAATCTTCTAACACTTAGTTTATGTTGGTTGCGAGTAGCATGCGAATGAAGATTAAAAATCTAGATTCTAGACGCTCGGCAAAGGACGGACTATAAATTCTAAGCGGATAAGATAATTTTTAAAGTGAGGTTTAATTTTTATATATCTGTTTCTGTTAAATTGGATTATTAATTACCGATCACTTCGATAGAATATAAAGTCGAAAGCCAACAAAAAATTAAATATAAGCTCTTGGAATGTTTTTACAGATTTCATGTATTACCGTTGTTTTTAGCACTACCCATTTTATACCAGTAGTGTTTATCGAACATTGTTTTAGCGTGTTTGGTGTCAATTCTGTCACCTCTGCCACCTCAGACGTCGCGTGTACAATGCTTATTAAAAATATGTGACACGGAGGCACTGTGGCGTGCTATAACAAATACATCACCGAGTTCTCCGTTTGGACAAGTATGTCACCTACTTAGAAATCATTTAATTTACTTAGCACGAACTGACGTGTTTATAGCATTTAGCGACTTGACTTCAAAAGGATATTTACTTTTTATAGGCGTGATCGCTATCAAACTTTACAAACTCACGGTGGTTAACGGCCTGAAAAGTTTACTTACATTTCTCCTGCCATTTTGCGAGATATAAAAATGACAAATAAATTATCTTGTTGTGATAAGAACGTATAAACAAAACGTTAATTTGTGTCTACAACATATTTAAACAACAATAGAATTGGTGATTTCGATTTAAAACGCACGATTGAAAAATACATAAAATTCAAAATAGTCGACGGAATGCCGTGAAGTAAAACTATTATACTTATACTACTTATGTATAAAACAAACATTTAAATGTATCCTATCATACGAGAAATAAATCAATCTAAATACAAAATATATAAAAAAAAACAATGTTTCCAAAAAGAAACTTGATACAAAACAGATAAAAGCACGATTTGACCATTACGCTACATAGTATACAAACGTTTAAAATATATCAAGCCTAACAGCACACGACTGGAACTATTTATAGTAATCGTATATATCAGGCGTCGGGCGTATTTATGTAACTTCGTAAGAGACGACCGCATCTTTATCGCGCTTCCTGGTTATTGGAAACCACATCGTTTATAACGAAATATGCAATTAGCCTCTTAAATATATGACCATTATGAAATTTCATTAACAAAAATCGAAGAAAACAGTTCGTTCGGCAAATAAAAAATGAATGTATAAAGGATATTGATAGGTTGTTGTTATGTAACTTTTGATACGTAGTGAGCCGTATGCTGCTAATTTATATCTATTAAGTCTTTTTAAATTTTAGGGATACATATACCATAATTATACTTATTACTTATCTTCATGGATGTTGACAGAGGCGGTAGCCCGTGCGATATATTCGAAGGACTACTATTATAATAGTACGGTCTATATCCTAGACTCTTAGCCTTATAGGTACTTACTTTTATATTTTAAAATGTGTAATCCAAAAGATATGGTGAAATTCTCATAATATAATATGCTCATACTTTATTATGAAAAAAAAATGTTTTTGGCATAATTGTTCATCATTGTTACCACAGGGGGATATGACAAACTTAACATACCTGAAAGTGTTAAATAAT
>LUGF01054969.1:29667-39906 GCA_001625245.1 Calycopis cecrops | reverse complement strand
GACGTCATTGTCTCCTTGCGCCCACCGGTAACATGATCGCTGAGTTCTTGCTTATAATTATTGCAATCGTATTTACGTGTTCACAACATTCCAATAGTAGTATGTATTTCATTTAGCCTTATGGGCGATAATTTGGAATTATTAAAGTCAAACTAAGACTTGAAGAAGAAGAGAAGGTGGAAGAAAAGTTCTCAAGTGACGCAACCTGGTGGATTGACGACTTGGATTAGATAACGAGGAGTCGTTGGATGCAAGTGGCTCGCAGCCGTGATCTTAGGCATTATACGGGGGAGGCCAATGTCCAGTAGTGGACATTTTCCTGCTGATGATGATGATAATGATGATGAGTCAAATTTCACAGTCGTACTAGTATACTCGAAAAGGGGAAAACACTTCTTGAGAAGTAACTCTCGTGTCCGAGTTTATTTTACGGAGGACAACTAATTAGTCTTAGGAGGTGTACATTTTTAAAATCACTAGAGTGAGGGTACGGAAATCAGGGTAATGACTTATGATAACAATGCATTGACTTATCCTGAGAGAACTATTGTTAAAATAAGAACTATAGATGCTATAATAAAATTGATTCTGATTCGTCCTCCGACTAGTAGCTCCCCTGAGAATTGGGCAAATAAAAGAGCAGAAGATATTTTGCTCAGTGTGATTGGCGAACTTCACATAAGTAGGTACCACAAGGAATTTTAGCCCTATAACAATGCAGGCTCCTAACAATTTATTTCAGTACAACGCAGCAAGCGACTTCCAAGTTCTAAAAAGAGAAACCTAATATCAACATCATCTTCTACAGCCAGGAAGCGTCCACTGGACATGGGCCATAGGACGCTTGACAAAAAAGAAAGAAAACAGAGAAAAAAAGAAGACAGATCTTGACAAAAAAACCATAAATAGTAATGCATAATAAATATCTATGATATCGTAGAACATTAAAATGTGGCCCACATTATATTCTCGGTAGAAGTAAATAATATAAAGGAATTGAAAGTATTTCAAAACTTAAAATACCATCACGCATTCAAGGAAACGCTAACGACACATTTGACCGTATTTATAAACCGTGCCTACAATGTAGCGTGCATTGTAGTTAGAAATTTTAATATCATATTTAACCGACTTAAGCGCCAGAATTATAAAAGGCTAGACGTCATGACTCATGAGACTTTCATTCAATCTTGAGGATTAAAAGAGAAATTTGACCAAAAACACATTTCATATTCAAGCTCCCAAAACCTTTTAGGCATAAAGAGCGTCAAGGCATCAATCTATACATGGCGCTAAGTAAAAAAAAATCTATTTCGTCCTTCATACGTTTATTCATCATCCTAAGAAATTCGGGTGAGAAATCACCCTTTGAGTTCAAAATTAAGAGATGAAATGATCTACTAACAGAATTTCGTTTGTGGCAGAGAACTCAATAGAAGTTTAGTCTTATTAAAGACCCACAAAAACATAAATATGATTGAAAACTGTCAGGAAATGAAAGGATCCTTGACTTTGCCAGTCAATACGTTAGCTTTACCTACATTGGAGGAGACATTACTTCTTTAGAGGCAACACTTACACTTATGTGATTACAAAGCATTAGGCATTTAATAAACATATAAAGGATTCAAAAAAATACGTGCTACAGCGACTATACAACTTGGTTTAAATTTTCTTTGTGTTGTTATGTTTACCAGAGTCCAACGAGAGATAATATTTAAATGTTGTATGTAATGTGCTTGTACAAAAAATAATGTAAATAATTGTATAGCAATAAAAACTGTGCAAAAGATCTCGGCTCGTGTCAAGTCTCAAGGTGACACCTCTAGCCAATGGGAGTACAAGATTCTGATGGCGTATCCGCGTGCGGCGTACGCGCATGTTACCTGACAATCGTTTACGTAGAAATAAAGCACGTTTATTATTATTGTTGTTATTTGTGTTTCTCACGTCATCTCTGATTCGACTCGCTCCTTTTTTCGTTATTTCACTACAGTAATTTACTACTCAAATAATTCCTTTTTCATCCGTCCGTCTGTCGACTATATTCGTACATCGTAAAATCGTTGTTTTTACTATGGACGAACTTACTTCATTAGAATCTTTGGCTTACAAGAACAATCCAAATCCCAATTATGTATCCACAATGTGATTTGCCTACTGGGGTATTAGACAACAAATTATTTCTTATGGCAGTAATGCCGTGCAATGCCAGTGTTTTTCTTTTATTTATAACTAGCTGCGTCCCGTGGCTTCGCCCGCGTAAATTTCGATATCGTGGAAAATCATTCCATGGCATCCCTCAGGAACATTTTTTCGGGATAAAAGCTATCCTATGTTACTTCTAATACCTCCAAGAACATGTGTACAAAATTTCATGATGATCGGTTGAGCAGTTTTCGCGTGAAAGGGTAACAAACAAACTTACATTCGCATTTATAATATTAGTAAAGTAAGTAAGTATGATTTGTGTGCATCTTGGTATATTGTGTTTAGAGAGGAAATGAGAGCTGCGCTGAGTTCTGATTGCTGTACGTCAAAATGTAATGACGATAATTGTTTTTTTTTCGAGGGAACCATGAATATGGCGGCAATTTATTCGTGATGGAGTTGGTAGCCACTCCGACTCGAGAGTCAACACAAAACAGAGATCCTACCCGTATCTCCCCTGTGTACTTACAGATTATTCTCCCTACTGATCTGTCGGAAGAGAGTAGGATGAGACTACTCAGTACTGACTAAATAAAATACTTTAGATAGATTTTACTATGTACTTTGCACTCTGTCTTGGATTATATTATATTTTTATAATATATATTAATATCTATTATATTTTTTAGCCCTAAACTCCAAACAGCAGTCCTTTTTCGAAATCATTATAAGGAGGTTAGTTGGCCAGAGTTCATAAAAGGTACCTACAAAAACGCTTTTAAAATTGATATATATGATAAAAATAACATAAAAATAAATGTGAGAAATTTCCAAGGTAGGGACTCGGGATCGAACCCAGTGGGGCGTCAGTGGTCATGACAATGGCTGCTCGTTTGCCCCCTATACCATAAAAAAGGATCCTATTTATCGGACTTATTTCAAATTTGTATGTTTTGCCAAACATACAACGAAAGTTCGAAGTACCAGGACATCATAATGGACGAGCACTTAACTTTTAATGAGCTAAAACAAGGTCTCATTTAGCATAGTTACGTAAGGGACCTAAATACGATTCCTTTCAATTTGTCAACAAGCATGTATTAACATCACGAGCTCCATTCTGTGAAAACAAACATACCTACACGTCGTGACATTTCCCAATACTATTATCATCTGAATTACCATCTCATTAAAGTCAAAGTCTCGTATTTCTTAATCTGGTTGACTATGAGAGTTTTGTGCCTCGGTGGCTGTGTTGGTTAAGACTGCTCACTGCTACTTAAGAGAAATAGGTAAATTTGATTGGAGTGACTCTCTGCTTTTTAGCCGTCTACGAAAAACGAGCAGTGTTACCTTAACGTGTTTATTTGTGTATCTTTTATTAGAGGTAGTGTCATCCTGCATTACCTTGCAGCCGAGTTGGACCGGCACGACCGGGGCGTACTCCTCACTGTCATGATACGGCCGTTAAGTGACAGCCAAGTCGTGTTACATGCGGCTTGTTAGTATCCGGTGGTCCATAGGAGGCGAAAAGGATCGGAGGGCAATGAATCTGCATAATAACTATGTGGATATCTGTTGGCGTATGTAGTCATCGAAAATCAAACGATTGGACGTTTTTAAAAATAAAATACTAAAACTATATAAAAAAAACTGGAAACCATCGATTACGCTTATAATCTAGTTAATTATATGTACCTACTTATAATGAACATAAAGCACATTTATGGCTAAACTAGCTTCCGCCCGTGGTTTCGCCCGCGGCTTCGCACGCGTGGATTTCGGACTTCAAAAATGGTGTTGTTATTATTATACAATAACTAATATTATACTCAAATATATATTATTCTAATATTATACTGAAATTTATATTATATTAAATATATACGTATTGTATGAAACAATAAATCGCTTTGAGAATCAAATTTGTCGCCGCGCATTTTCGGCGCTTTAGATAATCCGTTTAAGTCAATCTTATCGTGATAATAACTTTTAATCTATTCGTCCAAATTACTTAGTGTAAAAGACAAAGTTTATCTACATTCAATACGTAAAGTGACAGATGTATCAATTTTCAGAAGAGAGATGAATATTCTAAAATGTGCATCGTTAAAAAATATCCAATTTAATTGAATGTTTGTTTCACTATTTTGGTCATAGTGTCTTACACATAAAAGATATCTATCTTTTATGTGTGTTTGTGTGTGTGTTTATCATAAAAGATATGCTGTCGCGGACTTTTATTTAGAACTATTTAAGATAAATAATCCTACTAATTATCTTTGTGTAACTCCAACGATTAGGGCAGCGCACGCCAATATTGCTCTCAGGGGGCTGATTTTTTTCCGACTTACTTGACAGTTATCGTTATATTATAACCAAATTTTAAAAAATCCCTATAAATTTTAACTTATTATGTTATTCTGATATGAAAGCTATATTACTGTAAAGTTTCATGAAAATCCGTTCAGTCGTTTTTGTGTGAAAGAGTAACAAACATACTCACAAACTTTCGCCTCTATATTAGTAGGATATCTGAGTGCAGTTGAAAAAATTTGCAAATACGTACATAGGTACTTTATATAATTAGATGCGCATTCATATTAAGATTACTTTGCAGATTCATAATGGTAAGTTGCAATGACATGCGTTATATAACTTGATATAACATTTTCTTCCATAAAATATAACATAAACATAATCAGATCTGTAAAAAAACGTGGCAAACCTGTACAATTAATCTACTTATTACGTAAAACTACTTCACATTACCATACTGAAAGATAGGAATGCCTGGCTTGATTTTCGTTCAAGGTGAGCAGTTATCAGTATTACAAAATGCCATGATTTACCCATTAACTGCGACATCACGTTTCTAGTGTTGTCTACGATTAGCCACGTTTGAGTTTTTCTATTTTAAATACCTGTTTCACTCCTCTCAATCTAGCCATCAAACAACCGTAAAAAGTTCTTATCCGGTACATCACTATATCTACACGTAAATTTTAACAAAACCTACAATAATACCGAAATGCTTATCTGGCGTTAAACGTAGAATTTAAAGTAAAGTACCAAGTGGGGATCTATTTCAATGTACGACCAACCAGCAGTGTCCTAGATATTACGTTTGATGTTATTATAGTGATTATTTACTGACTTTAGATTGTAGCTATAGATTAACAACATAAAGAGTATTACAGACCAAAGGTGCTAATGATTTTGAAGGTTGCACCGTGAATGTGCAAATACTTGAAAGGCGAAAAATTATGGTTGAAAGTGTATTTGGTTCAAAATTCTAGGCCAAAGTGACACTTAGAACTAATGGAAGTATTATGTTTTCCTTTTTAAGTGTCATACGAAGCTATTATGCATTTTTAAGGTCATGTTATTTGGGCGCACCAGGCGTAGGGAAAAACGATTATGGAGACATTTCCAAAAGCGGTCCGTTCCACGCAATTACCGGCGCGAATGTAGAACGAGTTTCAACATACGACCTTCGATTCGTTCGCTACAGGTGCCTTATCTGAACATATTGGAGCTTAAATCTTGCAAATAAACCGATAGTTTTTACTTTCTCCTCCTTTAACTCTACCTATATCTGTACTCGCGGTTGCACCCGATTTAAATACATTCCAATCCATTTATTTTTTATAGCCTGGCCGGAGTTTTTTTGACAGATTAGTAAAGTTAGCACCAAACTCCGTTCGGTCAATTTGATGCGATACCCGATATGCTGCTATTTATCGATTTTAATTTCAAAAAACCCTAGCCAACTATTGAATATGATATTAAAAAGGTGGCTTTAGTTTTATAAAATATGCATTGCAGTAAGTAAAATTTGCAATAAAATCTGTCGGTCATTTTCACGTGATCAAATAAACAGATAAAAACAATCGAAAATTATAAAAACTGTCGATTTTTTTTTATTATCGAATGTAATTAGTTTTTTTTTAATATCTACTATGTACAGATTTACGACACTCTTTAGAATTATTGAAAGATGCGCCTAAAATATTAATCAAATATATTTTTTTACAATCATTAGCTGATTCCAACCCCCTCGGAAGCGGAGTAGGTAATATAAACTATATAGTACGACAGATGTTCCGTGCAAAATTCGTTACTCTTCGCTTACTAGAATTAAACATTATCTAAAAAATAGTTTGGATTAGAAACTTTCTCTCTATCGGTCAATATCCTAACTACTATACAACGATATGATGTCACATGACAATACATACGAAGGTCATAATATTATGTCCCCTCCAAACATGGGCCTTTCTTAATAAACGCGTGGGCCAATGCTCGCTATCCTGCTATTCGCGTACATGTTAATATGAAAGCGTGTTAAAATGACTCCTTACATTTTTAGTTTACAGTTGTACCTAACTGTACAATGTCATATTCTTAGCGGGAGTAAATTCAAAGTGGTATTAATTTTGGCTAAAAAATAGGTACTTTTATTATTTTACTTTTACCAACAAAAAGAAAGGGGTACCTACCTATGTAATACCCAATACGTCATAATACAAATATACCTAATTGGAATCTCTTGAATGCACTTTTTACGGAAGTAATTACAACGATTACGAAATGTCAGATTGACATTGACATTTTGAAATAGATTGTCTGCGTTGCATTTCATTCTTTGCTCAAATTATTCAATATAGGCTTTTGTTATATTTTAATATATTGATTAAAAAATTTAAAAAGTCTCTAAAGTATATCGAAAAGTATTTTGTTATTTATAATTTAATACATACCTATCTAATGCTAAGTTAACCACCTTTTATAATAAACACACAAACATATATAAACGAAACGACACAAAGCTAGCACAACTTAATAGGGGAGTCATATGAGAGGTAAATGAATTAACAGTTTCTGGGATCTACTTAGAAACCCCAGAAACTACACCAAGGTAGATATTAGAAGAGTCGTTGAACGTTGTCCAAAACGATTTGAGAATGAGCATAAGGAATCTATAGGTAAGGTCTAGGTTTCTTAAAGTCTTCCTCCAACGAAAAAGGCTTCTGATTTTTTTATATGAACTCTTAAACAACGGGATATTCGCCGCATATCGCCTTTTTACCAAAAGGAGTATTTAAATACGAAAATAAAACTTAAGCAGTTTTTAGTAACTGTAAATGTCTATCTAAAAATTAGTCACGTTTAAATTTAATCTGACTATACATTTGTATGTTTTTTTTATTTCACAAGTAAGGTGATGATCGCGGGTGGTGTGTAGGATGGGATCGATTCATGTCTTACGTCACCATAAATAATTAAAACTCAGTATCAGAATATTTGGTTTTTATAACGTTTAAAGAACCTGCAGTATATTTCCAGTTTTGTCTACTACTATTATGATGATAGCAATAAATAATTTCGCCAATTCGTAAAATGACTTAGTGTATGAATTTGCCAATACAATATTCAAGAAGTAGCCAAACAATAGAATTCAATTAAACTTGTACCTTTGTCGGCAAACAGCTTTATATAGGCTTTACTTCATTATAGTAATTACCTTAGATATGGGATAGATCAACAATCAACATACTTAATGTTACAAAATATATTTTTACATCTCGCCTATTTTTGTGAAAACTACATTAGCGGCGTTAGAGAAAACTATTATGAGTCCTCATCAGCAAATATGCTACACGCATGCATCTAGCACAGACAAGTCAAGCTACGCATATCATTTTAAAATAGTTGTTATAGATTTTTATTATGGTATAGGGGGGCTACAGAGCATCGAAGTTTCACTTTAGGACATCGCGGCAGAACTCCAATTTCCACCGCCACCACCTAGATGTCCCAAAGTCTACAACTGTGCGTTTCAGGCACAATTTCTTACCACGCACAACATCACTATGGAACGAGCTGCCACAGTCAGTATTTCCGAACCTAACCGACCTGGGGTTCTTCAAGAAAAGAGCTTACTCGTACTTAAAAGGCCGGCAACGCGCCTGCAAAGCCTCGAGTTTTGCAGATATCTATGGGCGGCGGTAGTCATCTATCATCTGCTCGTTTGTGTTTCGTGCCTCATCCTATAAAAAAAAAAAAGACAGCCATTTTCATGCCTACCGACGCCCATAGACATTTCGCATAGTGGCTACAGATACGCTATCCTCCTTTCTCCTCCCACCTCTATGGGCCACCGGCTACTTTGTTATTATTTTGTCTTACCGATTCTTGTTTTCGTTTCGATCGGCAGTCCCTATGACTTTTTTTCAGTGATACGGTCGTTCCAATAATATGACATAAACGCGCGTATCATTTCGTATTTTGCGTTATCTGTCCGCATATTTCTGTGCACCCCAAGATCTAGTGTTAATATAGATAAATAATAAACATTTGGGCAAATCACTGGAGTTGAACCAAAAACAACTTAAACCACCCCGAATCCAGCTAAATGTCAATTAGACCGTTCGCAGTAAAAACAGGAAAAAAAATCTGTCCACATATTTGTTGTTATATTGTATTTGTTGTCGTTGTTTGATAGTAGTCTAGGTCCGTAGGTATTAGGCAGGTCAGAGACTGGTCTGTGTAATACATCCATGCATCAAAGAGCACGTACAGATGTTAATCCTGTGACTGATTTCTCACCGGTCGTGTCGAATTGCCATCTATAGAAATAGGAGTGAAGAAATAAATTTCATAATATTTGCGTTAGGTTAGTATTTAGGTTTGTATTTAGGTAGTAGTATTGTTATGTTGGTATTTAGGTAGTAGTAATAATTGGCTACTCTCCTCTAACAGACAACTACCCTCGACTATACAGAATATTGCGCCATGCCGCATTGCCGAATTGGGCCTCTCGTGTAAAGTGACAGGTATGCTGTCGCGTTTCGTGCGGTTTATGATTTTCCGGTGGCCCATTGAAGGTGAGAAAGGAGAGAGAAGAGAGAAAAATACGTCTGCATTACAATTATGGCTATGTCTAGTCATGAAAAATATATTTATTATTTATTTATTTTATATATTATATCGTCAATATATATTAATATACATATATAACTTTTATTTTTATTTATGTTAATAAGAAACTAATGTTTTATTATAATTAATAAATTTAATTTATTATTAAAATATGATGAAATAATAATATTTTTATAATTTAAACAGCAAATCAAGATAAAATATTTTAGAGTTTCACTATTACATAATCTTAATTAGTAAAACAAATGACCTATTGGTCATTTGTTTTAATCATGTACAACATGAAAACTATTTGAGGTTTACACGATTTTCCTGAAAGGACTACAATGTTTTAGGTCCATGTGTCTGGTTCCTTGATTTAAAAAAATCATTAACCGTGTTTTCGTGTAATACCTATGGTTCCACAAGTAATGAATGTTTTGAAATGTATACAATTCCAAAGCTAATTCCAATTCCAGCTCCTAAGCGTTTGGACCGATTTTAACGAAATTTTTTGTGTGTAGGTATTAAGGCGCTGTGCACAGTCAAAATAGGTTTTTTCAAACATTTTTTTAGCGAAATTTATACATTTTAGAACAGCAAAAAAAATATATGTTTATGTTGATTATATTTATAAGGCAACCTTTGTTTCTTGTACAAGTTTCCTGTAAATATTCTCGATACGAAAAAATCATGAAGCAGCCATTAACGTTGAAATTTCAGCACTTATCACATTATTATTAATAGTCAAAACGCTATAGAATTAATAACAGTTATGTATTTAATAATTATAAAGGAAACTGTTGTTTTTATTTATCGATTAAAATAAGATACTTGTAAGGATTCATTTATTTTATGTTAAATGGCTTGAAAGATTTGAACGAAACACCGCGCAATCTTGACGATCGCTTCACATCTCTGTTATTTCTACGCAGAGCGACAGTGTACAATGAGGCGCGGTGCTAGACGGACCTATGTCTCTTTGTTCCGCTCGCCGCTAATAACCATTTACGTACATAATTATTTGTTGATGAAACATTATAATTGTTATATTTTATGATAAGTTTTTGTTATTGGTGTAAATTTTTGTTTGATTTCGATAATAGTTATAAGTAATCTAAATAAGCAGTTAGTTTCTTCTAAGTTCTAGCTGAAAGTTTTTTT
>LUGF01054965.1:24519-50692 GCA_001625245.1 Calycopis cecrops | reverse complement strand
CTGTGAAGCAGTTGTTTAGAAGACGGCTGGTAAGCCGAGTAAATCGTGATATTGGGGTGCCGACGCAAGTACTTCAGGATTACACAATCATAAATCCTATTATTATTGTAAATGCTAGCGTTCAAATATTTTTTATCTTAATATTAAATGTATACATTTTTTATATGGGAATTGAAAGTCCTATTAAGATAATTAAAATTGACTTTGCTGTAGTGCTATTCTGTAAAAATCAAATTCGATATCGAGTCTCACTCAGGTGACCGCACGCACTTCGAAAGCGAATTCACTTGGCCACAAGTGAATTCGAGATTCGCGGGTGAAGTGATCATCGAAATATTCGGGAAATAATCCTACAGAATACCAATTGTAAGAAAAGAATGTCAAATCTCACTTTCGATAGTTCATCTCACCGCCACACTCACTTCTGTGGCGCTTGAGGCGCGATCGAGTTTTACAGAATATCATTTCACGTTCTCACCGCGGAATCAGCTTTCGAGTTGTGAAATGACACTTACAGAATAGCACTGCAGATTACGAATTACAAAGGTCAGCTTATATATTTGATTTGTATTCACTGGTATCCGTTTGTTTAGAAATGGATCTCTCCACGCACATTTCATTTGTCTTAAAAATCTATCGAACGATTTATGACGTTGAAACACACAACTTATAGCAATATCGTAATAATTTACTTAAGTAAATAAGGTAATCTAGCAACAGAAATGTGATTATACGTAATTGCAACCGTTAGGACAAACAATTCTTAGATAAAATAGATAAAGAGGTAAGAAGTTGCACAATGGGTAGATGTCTGAAAAATTCATTGTTACCAGAATAAATTCTTATGAAAAGACAAAAGAATCTAATAATCGGAAACTTAGTACCCAATTTTCAGTAATTTGATCAGTCAGATAATATAAAAAAATACATAAGCTTGTAATTTTCTAACTTCAGTTAATGGTAATTCATGTGAAAATTAAAGTTCTCTTAAATACCAATTTAGATGTGTCTAACAGTACACAAAATAATATTAGTTATTAGTTATCATGTTATGTATAACTA
This sequence comes from Calycopis cecrops, assembly GCA_001625245.1. Classification (NCBI taxonomy): domain Eukaryota; kingdom Metazoa; phylum Arthropoda; class Insecta; order Lepidoptera; family Lycaenidae; genus Calycopis; species Calycopis cecrops. The sequence goes on along the minus strand of LUGF01054965.1, from coordinate 49,630 downwards.
CTTATGTACTACTTCTGTTGAAGGCAGATATCAATTTTATTAAATTTATATATGCTTTGATGTCCCAAAGTCTACAACTGTGCGTTTCAGGCGCAACTTTTTACCGCGTACAACATCATTGTAGAATCTGCTGCCACAGTCGGTATTTCCGAACCGATACGAACTGGGATCTTCAAGAAAAGAGCTTACTCTTATTTAAAAGGCTGACAAAGCGCCTGCAAAGCCTCTAGTTTTGCGGATGTCTATGGGCGGCGGTACTAATATATCACCTGCTCGTTTGCTCCTTGTCGTATAAAAAAAAAGAAAAAAGAAAAACATATTATAGTTTGATATTATCTATCAGCCGCGATATCGTCTACATTATTTTTATTTACTGATTAAGAGCAAGTTTATATGATTTATGCAAATCCATTGTTTATTTTTTGCATCAAAAAATATCAAATACCTTTACATGTAAACTGAACCTCATGAATACCACAAGTAAAATATTGATAATGTATCCTTGAAAATAAAGCTCTTTAATTTAGCCTTTATAGCTTTTTCATGAGGCAGATAGACGTACCTACATAGCATAGGTATCCATATACATGAAAATATATAGCCTTTGTAGATAGCTTTTACAATACATACGGAAGAGCGTACCTACAGCTTGCATAATAGCAGACCGCCGTTTATTGTAATCGTTACACAATCGACGGCCTTAATCAACTGCCGTGTTATCAATGGGCACAATAATGTAATAATTGACTGACCCTGAAGTTGCCGATCTTGTCGGCGAGCATGCCGGCCAGGGGGCGTTATCAGTGGACACAATAATCATATAACTAACTGACCTTAAAGTTGCTGATCTTGTCGGCGAGCATGCCGGCCAGGGGGCGTTATCAGTGGACACAATAATCATATAACTAACTAACCCTAAAGTTGCTGATCTTGACGGCGAGCATACCGGCGAGGGGGCGTTATCAGTGGACACAATAATCATAAATAATAATAAATAAATATCTGTGGACTTTACACACCACGTTAGCCTAGCCCCGTGCTAAGTAGGAAGGACTTGTGTTACGGGTACTAGACAACGGAATATATATAATATGTTTTATAAATTTAAGAAATTTAATATATTTAAGATTTTTATTATAGAAATACATAATATAATACATAGATAAACATCCGTGACCAAGGCGGGATTCGAACCCGCGACCCCCGGCGCAACATGCTCCACTTATCCAAGCCCTATACCACTGCGCCAGCCTGGTTGTCAACATCATATAACTAACTGACCCTAAAGTTGCTGATCTTGTCAGCGAGCATGCCGACGAGGGGGCGTTATCAGTGGATACAATAATCAAATAACTAACTGACCCTGAAGTTGCCGATCTTGTCGGCGAGCATGCCGGCGAGGGGCGGCATCACGATAGAGATGACCGGCGTCACGGCCGACATGATGGCCGTCTCCTCGACGTCGATGCCCAGCTCCCGCATCTGGATCGTGAGGTACGGGTACAGGACGAACAGCGCTGCAAGGAAAAACTATTATACTACAAGTAATGATTCATTACTGTTTTTAAATTAATATAAAATATGAGAATGTTATATTTGAATAAAATGTGTATAAATATTATATAAAATAAAATTAGAGCAATCGGAGCCATTTTCATGACTACCGACGCCCGTAGACATCCGCATAGAGGTTACAGAGATGCATTACCCCCCTTCCTTCTCCCATGAATAATTTAAAATTTAATTTCGTCCAATATGATAATAATTTAAAATACAATCCATGCTAATATTATAAATGCGAAAGTGTTTGTTTTTTTTTTAGGATATAGGAGGCCAAACAAGCAGCCGGAGCCATTTTCATGACTACCGACGCCTACAAACATCCGCATAGAGATAGCCTCTATGCAGATGCGCTGCCCTCTTACTTACACACCGCACGAAACGCGACAGCACAGCTGTCATTTTTGGAACATTATCAGGAGACCACTTTACCAAATTTTTTTTGTTTTTGAAGAAACTAATTAATATAGTGCTTGTTACAGTATTTTATTTATAATTTAAAAGAGAACAAAAGAGCAGCCGACGCCCATAAACATCCGTACAGAGGCTATGCAAAAGCCTTGCTCTCCATCCAATTCGCTCCTACTTGGCCCACCGTATTATACAGAGATGGCCAACCTACTGCTTGTGAGGCACACAGGGCTCTTTGTAGAATTCGTTGTGGCTGCCGATACGTCCGTATAATAATCCTAATAGTTGTATTAACAACGAATATTCGTGTTTAAAATAAATCTATTTTTGCTTCAAAATTACTTTTACTTTACTGACAATAAGCACGAAAGACTACGTAAGTTATTTTGTACATTTACTTATTATATTTCAGTTTTTTGAGACATGTGCCAGGTATCACGTTCATTTGCTAAGCTTCCTTATATTGGAACTCGTGAGGATGTGAATATTACGGATCTCGATGTAGTCACGCCACTGTTTCTGGGTAACTTCCTGTTGGTTTTGAAGTACAGATTTTGCAATAGGGAATATGCGTATGATTCAAATAATGATAATTTTTTTTATATGTAAAGTCTTTTCTTGTAGATGTGCGTACGTATTAATATTTTTTTGTATAATTTTGTTTTCAATCAGAAAATAATTATTGAAAAGTGCAAAAATTATGCGGGAAGATTGAATTAGGTGAAACGCACGCCATTGGTCGGAACGAATTGTGACGTCAACGTTCATAAATAACATCATTGTTCACGAGCAGTGGAGCATTGCCATTGGTGGTTGTTATGATGCGTGACGTCATGTCAGCGCGGCAAAGTGGCGATCGTTTAAAAAGCTGTTATCGGCCTACTAATTTGAAACATTTTTTTTGAACTTAATATTGTTTTTTCAGCGCTGATATTTTTTTTACATTAATGTAATTATGTAAATTATCATATAAAAATATAAAAAAAGTACATGCATATTCCCTATTTCCCTTCCTTCCTTTAGTTACATATGAGAGCACAACCGTACCCAACTGTAGGAAGTCAAAGGGTCGATATTTTAATCAAGATAAAGGTAAGCATCGTAAATATATCCGTAATATAGTAGGTCCAACATATTAATCTAGTATACCGACGTCGGACATTTGACCAAGTACTTTGGGGAGTTTTTGAAGGGTAGTTGTGTAGTACGTGACTAAACAATAATATCATAATCATTTCTGATAAATTCACACTAACTGAAGGTTTAATTATTTACAATAATTACATTAAAGACATGAAAAAGAGCACTTATTGTATTATGGACTTTAATAGTATCCGTCGCGACAAGACAATCATTATTTATGCTAAGTTCTATGAAGCAAAAAGCTAATGAATGATTACATTGTGCTAGAGCAGTGGTACTTAACCTTTTAGTCCTAGGGATCATCTGACAAAATTGTCGTTATGCCGCAGACCACCCCAACTGGGTGGTCAACGAAAATTTTGTTTATTGATCTGGAGGTAATAGCAGGGCTCGTGGATCACTTGTGATGCTCTCAAGAACCACTAATTGTCCGCGGACCTCCGGTTCAGAACCACTGTTCTAGAGTAATATTTATTGAACGTCCGTTTTACCTTTTATTTGCGAGCTTGTGCCTCCTAGAAGAGAAAGCTGGTCGTATTTGAAAACGTTTAAATCTCATAATTAGATACTACAAGACTGAAATACAATTATTTTTATATAACTAGTATAAGGGGGCAAACAAGCTGTCAGAGACTTGCGTTGTCCCATAACCTATATAAAAAAAGTATTAAAAATAAAAGCTTATTGAATGTACTCTTTAATTAATATTATTTTAAAGACATTATGTAGTGAAATAATTTGTAAATAATCAATATTTTATATAAAAATCAATTTTTTTAAATATTTATTTTTTGTCATAAGTCACGTGACACGTGCTTACTAATTCCGAAAACTACTGTTGGAACCAGTTAATTACTTCAAAGTGTTTTTTTTCTGTATTCTGTAATATGGAGTACAGTAGAGTATATTTAATTCTTTCATTCACAGTACTAGCTACTTGTCAAATTTCTAGCTCATTTTATGAATTTGTCAACTGACAACAACAACAAAATATTCTAAATAGTAGGTCTGGCAGTAGTTTTCGGAACGCTAACAAAGCTAATACGTCCCAAGACGCCATTTTGCTCAAAGAATTTTTATAAATTATGAATCTTTAATTTTAAAAATTTGAGATAAATACTTATCTATACTAATGTTATAAAGAGGAAAGATTTGTTTGTGTGTGTGTGTGTGTGTCTGTTTGTATGTAACGAATAGGCTCCGAAAGTACTAGACCGATTTCAAAAATTCGTTTGACATTATCAGAGACCAATATAGGCTACTGTTTACCACGAGAAAATGCTTCATTCCCAAGGGAAAACCGGTAAACTTCTAAACGGCTGAACCGATTGTGTTAAAATTTTATATGGGTATTTCGATGATTTGCTGGATGCTTAAAAATACAATTGGATCCGATAGGTGGCACTGCTGTCGGTATGTCAACTACTGAAAGTCTTGACCGATTGGATTTAAATTTTGTATGTGTATTTCCATTGTTTCACAGAAACGAATGCATTATCTAAATACATAAAAATGAATGTTTGTCTGTATGTGCTTTCTAGAATCGTAATACAAAATGCATTTGAGAATGTGATGATCTTTAGTAAAGTTGTCCTAAAAAATTTTGAGAGATGACGCCACTGTCATTCAAATAAATTTTGTACTTATATTGCTATGATAGACCATGCTGACGTATCTATTGGTGGCGTAGCAACGAGCGCACGGTACAGCTAGTCGGAAATAAAAAGAAAAAAATGTATAAGGTCCTTAATTACTGATAAACATTCTAGAGCGGTTTTTGAAAACTTGGAAAATAGCGCAGTGCCTCCATGGTTTTGGGTATCATGCAAGTAAAGTGGCACTGCCTCTTACTTACTTATTAATACGTGAAAATCACTTGGTACGTGAAAGTCCTAATTTCATTGCTCGGTCAATGTCACACTAAAATTAAATTAAATACCGACAATGACAACAATTGTTTTTAATTTTTTTTAAATCGTATGTTGTTTACAGACAGAAAAAAGGTATTTTGATAGTAAGAGCTAGTGCTGAGGCAACGCAGCTGAATAGGACCGACACGACCGGGGAGGTACCTCTTGTTCGCACCTCCATGTGTTGACTGTACTATCGCCTCTCATGCCGTTTGAGAGTACCTGGTGACCTATATTAAGGATTGTGATAAAGGAGGGCAATGCATCTACATGGGCGTTGGATTTATTGACCTTTTATCAATTGGCTATGATATGCTGTAAAAATACTTACTGGACACATGAACGAAAAATAATATCTTCAGAGGTATCAGCTTTTTCTGTTTGAGGTCGTCCGTGATCCGTTTGAAAAACGTCTGTAGGAACTGCATTTTGATTTCCTATTTATGAATCAGATTGTTCAAATTTGATTCCGTACTCTACTTTACGTTGGGTAATTCTTCAACAGGGAACCCTGCATTGATACCTCTTGTCGATGCCCTGGAGTCATGGAAATGGTGTATCTGAAACAAAAATAAAAACCTTTTTATTTCACAACATTCGCAAGCACATTTTTTTTACATATAGTTCCAAGTTATCCAGCCAAGTTCAAAGAAAGATAACTGGCGAGCACCGTGTGTAGCATATGTCGAGCCACGTTTGACCCCTTCACAACTAGAAACCTGTTTAAGACAGATTTATTATAACAAAAAATATACGAATGTAGCTCAAACGGTTATTGATGTATTAGCGTTCAATAATCTCATCTATATTATGAAGGAGTAACAAACAAAGAAACACAATCTTTCCCATTTATAATACCGTTGCGCAGGATAATAGAAAAAGTATAAAATAATTTGTAATATTGTTTTTTTCTTAGATACTTAGTACCAATGTAGTTACAAATAAGATTGACTGACACACAAAAATCATTTCAATATAGTACAGAAACTTGATATTTTTTGTCAAAGAAGTTTTTAAAGCGTATAGGAAGATAAATTTACTTTTTGGACAAAAAAGCGTTTTCAATGATACAGCAATACTAAACAGCTTAAAAAGTCGGGTCCGAGGGCGTTTGATAGTTGTGCTATGTAGGTATGTCGGCTTCTGACCATTCCTGAATTAATTTACTGTTATTAGTACTTAGTAGTACGTTAAACCCATTCCATGCAATACAATTTTACGTCCAATCTAAAGGCCGATTTTTCAATGCTCAGATAAAGGATAACCCTGGGAATAAACTATCTCTGTTTCATTTTTTATTTCGTGTTTAATTGTGATGGGTATCATTTATTCCTAGGGTTAATTTTTATCTGACGATTGAAAAACCGGCCCTAAATTGACAGTCAAATTGGTTAGTGTGGACTCAGTCGGATACGTGTGAAACTAGATCGACAGCCAATTCGATCGCCAATCAAATCGACCAAAAAAATGTATCGTCTGGAAATGAATGATTACATTGTTCGCGCAATTTTGTCCCGCGCACCACTTCGATATGGTATCAGCTGCCTCCCTCGGTATTTTCGGACCGATACGACACACCTAAAAAAGCTTATTCTTCTCTCGAAAGTTGGCAACGCATCTGTTAGACCACTGGTGTTGCGGAGCCTGTGGGAGTTGGTGAACACTTTATATCAGTGGGCCCAACCGCTCGTTTGTCTCTTATGCTATAAAAAAAACAGCGCGGACCCTTTAGCAAAATTATTCTAATCAGGAGTCCTTGATATGCCATCATTTCCAGTAATAATAAGACGTAGACCCTGTAGGCCTATGCTGTTATTACAATACATGTGATATATATGGACGGTTGTAGGTTTTGATTAATATCAACAAGGGCCCATAGCTATGGGTATTTTTGCTACGCTAATCCCGCTCTACTCGTGCCACATTATATAATACAACACATACAGGCACATTCGGACACATACGGGCAACACTTTATGGGTGTTGTTGGCACCAACTTCGAGATTTTTTTATTATTTTGATGAATTAAATATCTAAATCACATTATTTTAAGCATTTTATGCTTAAAATGTGGATATTGGTTTGTTTTTTCTAAAAGAGGGAGAGTTGCTCTTGATTTCTTCTGGATCTTATCATCAGATCTTGACTCTGCAATAATTAGATCATCTCAAAGTTTTTAGTTTTTCTAATTACTTAAATAAAATTAAAAGAAAAAAATTAAAGTCAAGCTTATTACTTGTTTATAATACTAAAAAGTTAAAAATAATAATTTAAACCGGATGTATTTAACATTTGGGTTTTTATCACATATAGGTACATTTTTTTTTTATAAATTAACGTGTTACATTTTGATAGAAGTAACAAGTTGAAATAACATTATAATTTATAACATGATTATAACAACACCTGAAATGGTTTTTTATTGTTTGTCAATCACAATGTAACTCGCTTTTATTGTGACAGGTAAAATTAAATAAAAGGTTTTTTTTGATTTTTGAAATTTTGAAACTCCCGTTGAATGTACCCGTTTAAGCATTGCTTTCATTCGTCAAGCATGTCTACGTCGCTCATTTATTATAATAGTTAGTATCTGATAGTTTTTCAGAGTATCAATATTTATTGCATTAAAAATAAAAATAATAGTGCATATAGTAGAAAATAGAAAAGAAGAATATATATAAATTTCGGTTCGTTGTTGTTATCTCTTCAGAATTGATCAGTGAAAGGATACTTTATAATAGTATAGCTGCGCCCCGCGGCTTTACGCGCGTTAATTTCGATCCCGTGGAAAATAGAAAATCATCCCATGGCACATTTTTTCGGGATAAATACTGTGTTAATCCAAGTTACTCTCTATGTATGTGCCAAATTTCATGAAAATCGGTTTACTTACCAATTTTTGCATGAAGGAGTAACAAACAAACATACCAACTTTCGCATTTACAATATCATGTAGGTTGGAAAAGTATAATAGAATTTGTAATATTGTTTTTTTCCTTCGATACTTTGTACCAATGTAGTTACAAAAAAGATTACCTTGCTTAAACAAAGCAGTAGTCGTCGCGAGTTAAGTGAGAAACAAAAAGTAGAGATCAAAGCACATTGTGGTCTTTTGTGGTTACTAGTGGTACTGTGGTTTTATTAGTACGTTAAATACATACATCACGACTATTTATGTCTATAGCTATTAAGGTAAAAATATTTTTTTTCATAGGTCATTAGGAAAAACCGCTGTATGTTTGTATCTTACTTGTAAATTACTTGTATGTGCCTACTTAAAAGAGTGAATGACTTGAAATGATAAGTAATTTTATACTTACTTATTTAATACTTATGAAAAGTGTACTAAAAACTATTCTTTTTTAGAATTAGTTAATTAGTCATACGTTGCAATGCCCTGCCCTGCGACGAAATAGCATAGAGATTGTACTCGCCGAATTCACCTACAATGAAGCAAGGTGTATTAGCATTATTAGCAGGTGGCAAGAAGGCTTGCAGCAGGAAATACTACTAAATAAATATGTGTGGACATATCACACTACGTTAGTCTAGCCCCGTGCTGTGGACTTGTGTTACGGGTACTAGACAACGGAAATATATTTAATATGTTTTATAAATTTAAGAAATTTTAGATACCTACGATTTTTATTATAGAAATATATGTATATAAATAAATAGATAAACAGCCATGACCAAAGCGGGATTCGAACCCGGCAGAGAACATCGGCAGAATGACGCCCATTGTTGACATTGACATGTAGGAATTATGTCATGTTTTATTTTATTTTGTATGGACTGATTTGTCTCAAATATTATTATCATTATCAGAAGCTACATTGTAGCCGTTGGCCGACAAAACTAATGATGAGAATTCATGCGCTACTACGTTACTTGACGCTAATTATCGTAAATAAACAAGCCATTGTCGCCCGATAGTTCAAACAATATCTGTTTACTTTTATTGTGATACACGTACAAATGCAGCAATAAACCAAGTAAAGATTACTAGAGTGTACGACTAATTCTAGTACTTTTTTAGAGTTCCGTACCCAAAGGGTAAAACTGGGACCCTATTACTAAGGCTCATGTCATCATGTCCGTCCGTCCGTCCGTCTGTCACCAGGCTGTATCTAATGAACTATGATAGTTTTTCCGTATTGATCTGGTAGCAATGCCATATCAATCGCCTAGACAGTTCGTCGGACTAATAATTAATAGAGCTTAGCCCACTACCCTTTCCTATCGCTGCTACTCCTGTGTCGCCAGGATCGACAGCGGCAACCACATCAATCATTTGATATGATCGCCGGGAGCTCAAGGGAAAAGCTAAAACTATCTTGGGACACGCAACGAATTTAATGAAAAGAAAATAGAAGGAGCAAGAAAAAGTGCGTCGTATTAGTAAAGACTATCTTACCTTCTTGATTAGGGACTTAACCTTTCGGTTACCGCGGACGTTCATTGACGCTTCAAAAACACGCAGCGAACACGTGGTCGGTACCGGGAGATTTAAGCGAGAGCTAATAAAGGTAAAGGGAAATTATTATCAGGGATCACCTGATGACAAGCCAACAACAATAGACGTCTTTTAAAATAAAGGATCTGCAGGTGTTTGGACTTTCTTCGCCATATCCTCCTTCAACACTGGGCCAAACAAATAGTACGATGTCTATGATAACTGATAAGTGATGACCATTAACCATAATTCCTGTTTTTACATAATTGAGTCTAGTGGGGAACAAACAAGCAACCACTTGTTTAGTTTACTAGCGTGTAGTCGCAAATATTAGTATTTTCAAGAACGTTGACAAGAACTACAGTAAACAATTTTTCTTATTAAACTTTTTTGCCTATCAAACCACAAATATTAGTTCAAGCAATCTCTTTTATCTCTACGTGATTTGACAATACCTGGAACACCAGGTACTTCACTGTGTAAAATGTCTCGTCTCATGAATAAGATAAAATATTTGAAATTCCTATTACATCTCTATACAAGTTCGCCTACACAGGATAGGATAATTAGGTAATTACTATATATATAGGTTTATTTTTAAAATATCATCAAGCTCTCAGGTATAGAAAGCTACCAATTTTTACAACAACGTTTATTCTACAATTTTTGATTTTTATGTTTTTAATGCTGTGACATTTGCAAGTTCCGCACGACCGTGGCGTGACCGTCGCATTTGGACGGCTGGTCACTGATTGTTGTCCTTATGTACCGTGCGAACTCTATTCAATTATAACGCTGGGACGTAAAATTTAAGTCATATTTATTTTTGTGTGATAAAATTAAATAGTGAACCATACAAAGTCGTAGAGCAAATGTTGTTGTAAAAGATACTATCTATATATACTTGAGAGCTTGATGGTGTTTTACAAGTGTAACTCGCAAGTTAATGAGCTCCATAAGTTGTTATATTCTTTAAGATAAAAATAATAAAAGAACATAAAAAATCAATTACTACGTACCTACTTAATATCTCAAACAATTTTTATCGAAAAAATAATAATCAATGTGAGTACACGAGCAGTGTCAGAACAAGCATGATTAGCTCCTAGAAGTTGCATTGCATGCCTGCATTGATCAGGGTTCCTAATAGGGGCCATTAAACATTTTTCCTTCACCTATGAAGTTGCTGTTTTACAGTACTGCTTTTTTAAATTTATTTACAAAAAACCGGGCAGCTCAATCCGGTCCTGAACAAGCGTGTTGGTCCACAGACACAATAGCATACATATGCGATATGTATAGAAGAATACAATGGAACTCTCACAAAATGATGACAAAATCAAACAAAAGCCAGACCGAGTAATGAGAACAAAATATGAGAACAATCCTTGCGGTTAGTAAAACAGGAAATACACAGCACACTCCATTAGACTTTCGTGATACGAATGATCGATCGAATAATAAAATCGATTAACATTGAATGTTAATCGATTTTATTATTCGAAAACTCATATTACCGTAAAGGTAAATACTACATATTATTTGTTCAGGTGCTGTTAATACGACAGTAAATTTAACATCGTCTAGGTATATAAGAAGGTCTTACATATAGAAGATCCATTCAATATATCTGTTACCGTAAGATTGTAAAAAACCGTTAGTTTACAAAATAACTCGGGAGATTGTAAACTGTCGAAAAATTGTGAACTGTACAAACCATTCTCAATTTAAGGCATTATTTTTTGTTAGTTTATAATCTTTCCTGAGCAAACCGTAAAATTGTGAACTGACATCATACATCATAAATGCATGCGATGGATGGGCTGATTGTCCCAATGACGAATGGCGCGCGCTGATTGGTCTAATGTCATGCAGTGCACACACCTGCCGAATTTAGCTGTTCATTAGGCTTAATAAATAATAAGTGTTTTGAGTGCAAATTAAAAATATAACCACGAAGGCTTAGGCAGAAGCCCTAGTTCGGGACTCTGACATCTATATTTACGGGTAATCAAAATCAGTTAGATTGTGAACTTTGTTCTTTCGTTAACAATTTTACGGTTTGCTCAGGGAAGATTATAAACTAACGAAAAATAATGCGTTAAATTGTGAATGGTTTGTACAGTTCACAATTTTTCGACAGTTTACAATCTCCCGAGTTATTCGTAAACTAACGGATTCTGAACGGTTTTCAGTCCAAAATATATTTGGTCTTATTTTAAATATCTCTACATTCTCTACAATATAATCCAGTAGGTAGCCTCCATTGCACTTTCGTGGCCACGTTCAATGTGATTCGATTCGATTTTATTATTCGAGAACTCATATCACTGTGTAGGTAACTACTACATATTATTTGTACAGGTGTACTTAATACAATATTAAATTTGATATTAACTATATAAGAACATATTATCTAGCCTACACGTAAAAAAACTATCAAATATATCCAGTTAGTTCAATCTATACAATAATATTTTGTTGTGCTGTGATAGCTTGTGCTGATTTATCTGTTAGTGGCGTAGCATCACACGCAGAGTACATCTTGTATAATATAAAAATTAATATTTGTGTGTTCTTTATAGAATAGTACCTAATCTATGCATTTGATCATATTATTTGATGATCTTTAGCACATTTGATGATCTTTAGCAAAGTTGTTTAACATGAGCCCACGAAGATTTCTGAGTAGATACGACAATGGCATAGCAACTCACGCACAGCTACAGCTAGTCCTATGTATTATAAAAATCTCATATCACTGTGTTTTTGAGCGATAGACACTGTTACTAGATTTTGGTGAAATTTGGCATACGTGTACAAATAGGTGCGTTTTAAAACATGGGCTATGTTTAATTTTTATTGCCGCGATGTGTTTCTTGCTACAGCAACGCTTGGCCCGGTCAGCTAATAAAGCCTGTCGAACTCACACTCATAGGTTTTGGAGCAAAACCTATGATAAGGCCTTGACCTTGACAAAATTAAGTGTATTAGGTATTTTTTTTCACAGACACAGTTTGGTTTCGGTTTCTTTTCTCTCATTACATCTGTGTACACATTACCCATACGCCACTTTATTATTACCATTAAATACAAAATGAATATTATATTGTGTACTGCTCCACTTATATGCTGTATTTCGTATTACAATTTCACATAAAACATCTTGTTCAAGTACCTATACGGCCCGTCAGCCGCAATACTTTGATAAGAAATTTGTGTAAACATACAACATACTTTTATAGTGAGTAAATGCAAAGCAAGTGGTCCAGTGACAATTTTAAATAAACCAAGTTGAAGAAGTTAAAGAAAGTTGTGTCAATTATTACTTATTATGATTTTTAAAAATTAAGTATACCTGTCTGTCAATGAAATTTTGCGGATTTTGGTAATTTGTATATCTATACATATGATAAAACAGTAAAATTCGTGTGTCTGTACATTGCATATATTTACGAGAAACTAATTAGGGACGATGTCATAAAGTATTAATTAGAACACTTTTCAATGTTTTTTATTTTTTTGTTTGTCTGTTGGTTCGTTTGTCCGTTTGTCTTTTATAGATATAAGATATAATTTATTTCATGTTTATAAATGTGAATAGTAACCCCCTGTAACTGTCTCACTGCTGGGCAAAGGCCTCTTCTGATAAAGACGAGTCAAGTTGTGTAAGAGGACCTACATTTCTATATTTGGGGCTACGGAATATAACTTATGGGTCATTTTTCTGCAATTGTTGTAGCCATGCACATTTGGGATGTCCAAAAGACTTAACAAAAACATCTTTTTTTTATAAGTCGCCATTTTCATGACAACCGACGCCCATAGAAGTCATCCCCATAGAGCCGCACCTCAATGGCCCATCTTATTTTGTCTCTTGCTTATTGATTTTATTATTTATTATTACTCGATACTCGAGTTTTATGTAAAGTTACAAATAAGGCTACGGAAGGCAAGTAGAAATAAATGTACCTTACAATATGAAAACGTATTGGTTTAGTTCACAAAGTTGTCGGCCTCCTGAACCTTAAGACAAGATGATCTTAGTCTATAAAAGGAGACCACTGACCTCTAAGGTGAATGCCGTTCAATAACATTAGCTGCGTCTACCGCCAAAAATATTGGGTACGCGATATTTGATTAATGACACTATGTAACAGTAAAACATCTAGGAAGAGAAAGTGTCTAAGTCGTCTTTAAAAAAAAAATAAGTCTTTAAACCACACAACTGAAGTAAAATTATTGATTTAATTTAACAAATTCAGTACCGTAGTTACAATGACGAAACATGACATGATATTTATTTTTTAAATACAAAAAAGTTTCACTTAAATTTTGAATTTGAATTTTGAACTTGAATGACAACTTCCATTGGCCCGTGTGTGATATTTTGTAACGCTCTCGTCAGTTTACTCCGCAAGTCAAACGAGTCGGTAAAAACACTTTTCGGCAATGCTACTATTTTAAAACGCCACATAGGTTCGTTTCGTTTTATGAAAACAATACCTGTATCTTGTATTTACACGATTCGCTATGCAGATTGCAGGTGGCCTCTAAATAAAAGAAAGGTCATTGCTGTGTTTTTTACATTTTTTTTTAATTTTTTCATCGTTTACATTTCCGTGTAAATTTTTGTTAATTATTTTTCTAGTGTGCTTATGAAAGAGAAAATATAGATTTTTCATTCTTTATAAAATTTTGCTTTAGCAGCTAGTATCATAAATGAGGCTTTCAACATATATTAGTTTAAATATCATAGATCGATCATTAGCAAAGAGTTCCTCGACCTAAATATTTTTGGTATATAATAAATAAGATTGTTAGATCGAAATAAAACTAAAAAAATGTCTAGAATATAAAACTGTAGAAAACGTCGGCTTGTGCGGCTTTCACGCAAAAACTGCTTGAAGGATTTTTATTAAAGGTTTTTGTTATATATAAGTAGATATTAGTGCTCGGTAACATTTAGGCTATAATTTATCAACATTATAAAAAATACACTATTTTAGGGCAAAATAACGGATTGAAATTCGGTCACACGTTACCATGACAACATCATCAAAATAAAACTCAAATTTCATTATTATGTACTTTTAACTTTAACACGTCGTCAAATTCGTTCAAGGGCGTAATACTTAAGTGTAGGTAACCATAATCAATATCTTCAATTGCATAATAAAAATATTGATGGGCCTTCACCCACAAAACTTACTAGTCACTTACAATTAAAACAGTTAAGAAATAATTTCATTTACATCCATATGATATCTATTTGTAGACGTATAAAGATTATATCTACAATTATTTCGCCTTTGACCTTGAATAAATTAACTTTGCTAATAATACTTAATTAACTATATGAATCGCAATCAATTTAAATCTCTATTAAAACCAAAAAATCTGTGCGCATGTACACAATCACACGTTCTAATTCAATCGAGCACTGGTGATGGTATTATCACAATATTGAATCTGCGTGGACTGAAAACACAATGGTTACAGTTGACAAACAGAGCAATTCATATTCACGTACACATGTCACGAGAAACAATCAAAATGGGCTGCATAAGGCACTGCGGATAGAATTCAAAACTTTGAACTATCTTAAAACTCTATCTTAGCGCGTGTAAAGCTTGCGTATAGTAGGCATGTTGCTGACGCGTACTCGTAACATTTTTCCCTGCGTATCGCCATCAAAGAAGGTTTCACTTCAATATTTATCCACGAGGTTCAATACACTGTTATTCTTTAGATTTAGATAGAGTGTGCTAAGATTGTGCTAACTGCACTGTATGACTTAGGTTTAACGTCACGTTACTAACAGGGACAGATACAGATCGTAATTTACCGGATGCGATACCCGGACCTGACAGAGGGGGGTATTGAAATTTTTTAGTCTAAGTAACAGCGTATTTGACGTTAAGGTGTAAAATTGGAGCATATAGTAATTTAAATAACAGAATTTGTAATTATAGAGATTATTCGTGTTCACACTTGTGCACTATATCATATCTCTGTAGATATAATTTGAGCTTAAAATACCGCCGGGAAAGTCTATTATTTCTACTGCTCTTTATAGAGCAGAATGAATAATACTTTTACCAGTAGCAGCACCTTTCTTCGTAAATAATGTTCTATACCTGTGGTAGCAAAAATTACTGTACGTTTATGAGCCTAAATATACCTAAATTATTTATGGGGTCATGAAATATAGACAATAATAGATTTTGTATAGCTGTCACTCACTCACAAAGAGATATTAAGTATAAAATCTTCTGAAGGAACTCTACGAAAGGCCTACACTTTTCATCGTGAATTTCTCAAATGTTATATGTTGAATTACGTATTAAGATTAGATATAGCTATTATTTAAACATATATTATATTAGGTAAATTAAATTAAATTCTTGTAATTCAAAACAGTTATTAGACATTTAAAATAGGCCCGAAATAGAACCTGTATCAAAATCTATTCAGAGGCCCTTGATTTGCTAGAATTTTGAGTACTAAGGTATAGATTGATAGAGGCACTGTAGGCCACACAGGGTTTGCTGCAGAGCCGGGCCCTTTTAGCGAAGGACCCGTAGTTATTGCAACTTTTTTTGCAGTGAACGGCACTGCGATTCGCACAGAGCTGAAAATTGACTGAGGTGTTTAATACTTATACGACGATTATAAGGGAAATGTCAAAAACATAAGGTGAAAAAACGGGGAAAAACTAAAAATTGAGAACTTTGCCTTGAATAGCAGAAAGGGTCTTTCGACATTCTTTTTAAATACATATTTTTATGTATTACATTTTTCAGCTCTATATTACCAATCTTCTTTCTTCTTCTCTCTTGTTGTTAACTCTCCTTTTTCTCTCTATTTTGAAATGATTATTCACTTACCTATTGTAGTAAAAATAGTTACTCCTATAATATATTCGTCTAAATATTATCCATTACAGGTTTCGCATTATATTCGGCTACGTGTGATATGCTCATGTAGCAATGCTACTTTGGCGCAGTAGATGATATAAGACGGGCTCGTAGAACATCACTCGCCTCATTTGGCCTCATAGTATGCATATTTGTTAATTGTATAACGGTTTCATTTAACCACACAATTATCATTTCACTCATAATCACTTTACACAAAATGATATCTACCTACACATGACACTAAAACTTCTTGCAATAAAATCGCTATTGCATTTTTTCCTAGATATAATACCTAAGAAATGTCTATTTCATTCACCTATGATATATAAACTGGATTATAGATTATTGCGGCCAGATATCACGATTATACTTCATTCCTATTTTCATACTTAGAAGCAATTTCACAAGAATCCTTTTGCAAAAGTATTTAATAATATACTTATTGAATTGCAAAGTTTCCTATGGAATCTATAAATACAATATCAATTACTTAGTATAATGCTTCGTTTTTCTTTTAATGTCTTACATATATAACATTATCCAGTACTTAATAAATAATTATATTACTTATTTCATAAATGAATTTTATTATAATGTTAATAACAAGTATATAACGAGGTAATTTATCGCAACCGCAGAGTCAATTAGTACGTATCTAATTTTTGTCGGAAAATTTCAGACGCATCTGTATAACCTCTATGCGGATGTCTATTTGCGTCGGTAGTCATGAAATTGGCTCCGATTGCTCGTTTGCCCCTTAAACTATACAAAAAAGATGCCGTAGATATTTTAAATAGTCTCGAAGTACGTCCTACGTAGTTTTCTCTCACCCATGAACTCGTGAGCAAATCAATGTCACGCAGTCACCAGTGAGGAGTTAGGAAGTTAGTTTCTGTGGCCCGTCGGCAGAACTAACGTCCGTCAAGGTCTTTAAATTACTCTAACTGGCCGAGGGGCCATAGAGCGAATGCAAGGTCACTGCATCGTTATCTCGCCGCTGACAAATAGGTAAGCTCTGGGTTTGGAGATCAGACTCAATGATGTACATACTATATGAAGAGACAATAGTCAGGATATCGCCAAGCCGTCATTATCTAACTTAATGTGATACTTGGCGTTGTGGTAAGCATTTAAAGCACCATATAATTTTTATCTAAGGCCGCAAAATGAGCATACGGAGTCGAGCAACTACCGATGACCACAAATATTCAAATAGCCAAAGTATGTATCCACACCCCCTGGTTCTTCTCGACGACTTTTATCGTAGCATACGCTGCGCCGGGTCCAGGTGAAGGCGCAGCCCCGGGCTCTATGAGGCTTTGGTGCCTTAAGATTCATTCCTATTTCCTATTTCGTTCAGCCTAGAAGCCCAATTTATTAATTTTTTAGTTTGGTCTCTCCTCCCAATAACTTATAAGACATTCGCGGGTTGCCCACCGCTGCGTTAAAACATTCTCAAAATATATTCGGCCTGGATGGTATATAATTGTGCAGACAGTGTAGCGTTATATTGTTTAATGTTTTGGTACTAAAACGAAACACTCGCTTGCACGAGCATGAAACATCATTGTGATGTTTCTATAAGTTATGCTTATAATTTGTTCTTATAAGTAAACATCGACAATTCCCAAGTTGAAGGGCCTCTGCACCATTGCTGTTTGTTACTAAGCATTACGATTTCCGACGGTTTGTATTTTTCAATATTTAAATGCTCTTAAATAGATGTACGCGTTTATGTTCAGTTCAGTTCTTTTTCTCAATACAGCATGATTGGCAATGCTCCTAGTCCCATTTGAATCCCATTTGAAATGCTCTACCATACGTGTCAACTATCAACTATCAATGCAGCTAGTAGCTAGTCGTACCGCGCGTGAACGGTAAATGTTTCTAAATAAATATTTAAAAAAAAACACGTCGTTTTAATTATCTGTCACTCACTGCTAGACGCAGGCCTCTTTCAGTGAAACTTAAGATCATAAAATTAGTTAAATGTCGTGTACATAATTACTAATTCAGTTTAACCTGTGTCTAGTAATACATTATTACGTGTTAATTTCACGCATCAGGCTATTAAACTATCGGATTTATATTGTTAAGTCATCTTGCGTTTGAAGACTTACCTACAGTCAGGTCTGAACAACTAAATAAAACTTATCAAACCCCACAGAAAAATAAAGGCGAAAGCTATTATTTACGATGGATATTAACCAAAATACTAAATTGCTATATGTCTCTATTTATATATATCTTTATATGTCTATCTCTATATATCTTATATATCTTTCCAATTTTCTTTCTATTTTCAAATTTCTTGAACAAACTTACACTTACATTGTCTAACAAAATAATTATTATTTACGTACCTTTATAGCACCTAGTACCTACCTAGCCTACTACTACCTTTGCCTCATGCATGCAGCATGTCCCACTACTACGTGTACCTACAAAGTACAGACTACAACAAACTACCAAATAAAAAAACTTCATCTGGTGAGAAAATATTTTTTTTTGCTACCTGTAAATTTTAGTAGGTGCCTACTTACCTAATGCTTTGAATACCTTGTATGAAAAAGAACTACTTATTGTTGTTTATTTTATATTTGAAATACCGAAAGTAGGTATACCTACCCTCGTGACGCCAAATATACATTTTGAATGACAATAATTTTGAATTATTACAATTTTAAAATTTCCTACATAATGTGCATTTTGTTCGATTCTATGGACGTTGACATAGACATTAGACAACGCAAATAAACATTTCAATATTAGTATTTTAAAAAGGCATTTTCCATAAAACTTAATTTATAATCCCTGGGCGCCACGAGCTTATTTATATTTTGTTTAAATTTACATAAATTTGATCCACTATTTTATATTCAAAGTAAAAGAAAAATAATTACTTACTTAAGTACCTATTACTTATGATATTCATTATTATCTTCCTAACTGCAGTTGATGTTTGCCTAACAAAGAAGACTGAAGACAATCCTTTGATAAATATTATTTAATATTGCTAATATTGTACTAAATGTTCACACGTATTCACAAATAGTAATAATATTATAGTAGTCATTGAGATATAAAGAAAGAAATAGTACTAAGATACTAATTACCTAATTTATATTATGGCACCAAAAGAATTTACAATTTACACAAGCTAGAAATATAGTTGTTTTTAGTACTGTAGTTCTATCTCTAGGTTTAGCGAGGGATGTATATCAAGATCCATCAAGGATCATAAGTCAAAAGATTAAGGAGACATAGGCACTGGTCGGAGATCTAGATTTAAAACTTATAAAACTATTTTTATATATCACTTCTAAGGTAGCCTATCTATATTAGCCGTTGCCCGCGGTTTTGCTCGTGTGATTTTGCGCGATAAAAAGGAGCCGATGGCACTCTTCAGTCCTTCAACTATCTCCATACTAAATATCACTTCGAGACGTTTATCCGATTTGATATGAAAGGAGGACAAAGAAACAAACAAACAAACACATTTTCGCATTTATAATATTAGTATGGATTCAATTTAATTGGGTCCTTCGTGCTAAAATGCCTTATAAATTGTACGTTTAATTAACAAAGTTTAATTAAGTACCTACACTTAATTAATTAAAAATTTAAATCAATTAAAATTATCATAAGATATATTTTTTTTAATAAACTTAAAGCTTATTAAAAAAAAATATGTTCTTAGTGAGACTCAAAGGCAACTATTCATATTTATTTAATTGTAACTTTATTAATTCTAATTAAGTCTGTCATTGTTTCTGTATCGTTCTTCAAATAAATAAATAAATGCGATAAGTATTGAATTATAAAAAAATCATTGTTTATTCTCCACGTTGACGATATAAATGAAAACACTCGCGCATAAAATTTTCACGTCGCATTAATATTTTATTAAAAAATCTAACTTACCGTAAACAAACTCTTTTATTTTATTATAACATCACAAAAAAAATCTTAAACACACTGCTTGTCCAAAAAAAAGGAAAAAGTCCTCAATTTTTGTTCGTACCGAATGAAAAACAAAGCGCGTGTGCGTACGGCCTGCGGCTGCGTGCGCGCAGTCGACGGATATGAAATGCACTCGCGCGTTGTCACTCGGCTATGTACGAGGTTGAGTCCGCAACCGGCGATTCAGGACACTCAGACCGTACAGAGTACAATCCACAGAGCCGTGTTGTTGCGAAATACGTTCATAGGTTAAGATAATCTCGCTACAGTGAAAGGCAAATTTGTTCGCTTACAGATAATAATGCTGATATAATATTCGCAAACAAATCTGTAGACATTATTATTTCATGCAACTCGTTTTGTAATTTGGATATTTGCGCGCTTAGGGAGAAATTATGACCAATTCACCTAAACAGACTATCAATTATTGTAATCAAGAACTTATACGAGGTTGATAAAAGCGAGAGGTATTAAATTAAACCAGATATACTATAAGTGCCTACTGCCTACAGTTAACCCGAAACTATTAAAAAAAAGTTTACGAAAATATTTTTTCAAAAAAGTTAAATGGCGAAAAAATGTAATCATGTTTTGTACCGGCTCGTACAGCGAACGGCAACCTCGTACGGGTTAAATGACNNCCCGCCGGATAGCGAGTATCGCTATCAGCTGGCGTGAGAGAGAGTGAGAAAAGTCTTAAAAATTCTTGAGGCTAAACTATTACTCCGATTGATCTTATTTTTTGTTGTGTGGAATGGAAATGATGCACTAAACATGTGGTTTCATTTAACGCCTCTCGCTTTTATCAACTTTGTATATCTATTTTAATATTTCTAACTCCTATACTATTATTATTGTTATTTCAAGTTTCTAGGTACCTACAATAGTTTCGGTTATGCCTTAATATAATATAATCAGTCAAACCTTTGCCTTTTATATACGTAGGTATACTAGCTGCGCTCCTTGGTTTCACATGCGTAAGTTTCGATCCCCTGGAAATATCGAGATGAAAAATAGACGGCCGGTTCTCAGACCCACTCAACATGCTCACAAAATTTCACGAGAATCGGTCGTGCCGTTTCAGAAGAGTATGGTAATTAACATTGTGACACGAGAATTTTATACAAATACTAGCTGCGCCCCGCGGTTTCATCCGTGTAACTTTCGATCCCGTGGGAATATCGGGATGAAAAATAGATGTTGGCCGATTCTCAGACCTACTCAGTATTCGATATACGCACAAAATTTCATGAGAATCAATCCAGGCCTTTCGGAGGAGTTCAATCACGCACACCGTGACACGAGAATTATATATATCAGACTAGCGGACCCGAAAGACGTTGTCTTGTCATCACGGGAAAACATGTTGTCATGGTAACGTGTAATGTTATGTGGCCGAATTGTCAACTCGTTACTTTAACTTTTTTTGACGCAGGGGAATACATTAACATATGATACCTAGGAACACTAATGGCCCCTAGACCTATGTCGGACTCGACACTTGGGAGCGCTATACAGACTTAGCCCCTGCGCGTGCCTTCAGCCGCTATAATTGGAGGGTCTCGGATCAACAGGCAACATGATCCCCCCAGCGACAGGCTGGCCTCGGTGAAATTGCCAGACTTCTCCTTGGGGACTGTCCGACTGTCTCTGAATAGTACCGTCACTTACAACGTTGGAACCGTGCAATGGAGTCAGGTTCTCATCCTGAACCCTGGCCTCAGTATTCCAGTCGGCAATCCGTTAGAACAGGATTTCGGAGAGGATAACTATTATTTAGTTTACAGACGATTGAAAAATTGATATTATTTATTTAATTGATAAACATAAACACACACAGATATATTTTTTTCGCAGGGAAATGCATTTACGCACTGCCATCGGACCGAGCGAGTGTGAGGTCCAGTGAATGTGTGTGGGGCTCCGGAATAAACCGAATACCCACCAAAACCCTTCGGGTGCCAATAGCCGCCTATACTGAGGTGCCCCGGATCTCGGAGTCTCGGCGACTGGCCAGCCCGGACCGGAGGAAGGACCGGACATCTCCACAATATTGGGGGCATATCCAACAGCCTAGATCAATCCCTTCCGACGGCGGGGCCGTGCAATGGGGTCAGGTTCCCATCCTAACCCCTGGCCTTAGTTATAGAGGTGACATACGTTGCGCATAGCACCTTTAGCAGCCACACTCCCACCCGTCGTTCGCTGGTCAGGCCATTCTCCACCTCCTCCCTGGCCCGCCCAGCGGCTTCCTACTGGAACATTACCGTCTCGCAGAAGGAGGCCATCGCCTTCTAGAATCTGTCACTCTCGAGCATTGAGCAGATTACGCTCGAAAGCGAGAGGTCCATTCCTTCCAGCGCCGCTATCAGATCGTGACGCTGTACGGCCCACTTCTAGCGTGTGCTGGGCCGTGTCCTCAGCAGCGCCACATTTATGGCAGCACGCGTCGCCTCCCGGCAGATTCGACACAAATATATACCGAAGCATCCATGTCCGGTGAGCACCTGTGTCAAAATAGTCTCCTAAGCCCACTTTCGTGTAACTGCAACGGATAAGGTACTTCTCCTTACTGCCCCGCTGAAAGTTTCCATATTGTATTGTATTATCTATGTATTCTCTGTCTACGAGTAAAAACAATAATTTCAAATGTCAAATGAAATGAAATGAAATGAACAAGGTTTTATTCAAAATAGAATTACAGGAATTACTTTTTGAACGTCAACAATTAAATCTACCACCGGTTCATCCCTAGCCATGTCCTGAGAAGAATCGGCGAAACAAACTCATGATGAGATGTAAAAGTAAAAAATTTAAAAATACAAATCAATTTGCATATTATAAATGATGTAATACAATACAATTTATGAATTTACAATAATTATGATACAGAAACAGCCTGGAAGGAGGGTACTAATCCCAAGATGTGGTATCTGTCATAAAATCTGTTACCTTATAGTATACCTTACCACACAAACGCTCTTTAACAACTTTTTTAAATTTATTTATCGAAAGTTTTTGGACGCTTTGTGGGATCCTATTGTAGAGGTATATGCATTGCTCCCGAAAGGAATTCTTTACTTTACTAAGTCTATGAAATGGTATGTCTAATGTATGCCTGTTTCTCGTATTTCTGTTATGATATACATATATTGTCGTTCTGAATTCAGTAATGTTCCTCCTTAAATTTATTTCTAAGTGATGTATTAGAGGCTAGTTGGTAAATTGCACGAATAGCTCGCTTCTGCAGTACGAAAATAGTGTTTATCTACACTAATGTTGTAACATTCTACTTATGTTTTCAATACTTGACTTATAACTACTGTTATAGCTCAGACAACAAAAAACTCAATTTAAGCAATTTGACATGATGTTATAATATCCAAATCGATATCGTAAAATCTCATTATAACACTGTGTGAGAGCGAGAGAGAGAGAGAGAGAGTGGTGAGAGAGCCTTATGTCAAAATCCTTAACAGCGCGCGCTCGCTCCTGATTGGCCCTGCGCGCGCTGCAGCTGCGCTCTCATTGGTTAGATTTTAATGAGCGTAGTTCGCTGTGACAATACACGTAGGCATGAATTTAATGTTTCGCAATATTTTATTAATTGATAAATTGCATTAGTGAAGATAAAGTAGTGTATGCAACTGCATATAACACGGGTATTAAAACACTCGTGTTACTATTTTGAAACTCGCTCCGCTCGTTTCAAAAACTCACAGTCGAGTTTTAGTACCCTTCATTATACGACAGTTGCATAAACTACTATTATGTCCGCAGCGTTTCCCCACAACAGTATGCCGTAAGACATAATACTGTGAAAATAACTAAAATAAACTAATTTAGCTGTATAATAATCCGAGCTTCGTCTATTTTTTCTAACTGCGAATTCTGCCGAACTAAGCCTATTCGCAAGCTTGGTGATATGGGGACGCCACTGTAGTTTAGAATCTAGTGTTATTTCTAGGAAAATTTGATGTTCGTACTGTCGTTCAGAAATCAAAAAGCAAAACAAAAACGTCAAAAAGCAAAACGTCGCATTTACTGTAACTACTTTAAAGGCAATTCTACTAATATGAATCTGCTTATGATGGGATTCATTAAGCGCATAAGGGCCTTCAATATAATATCAAAATAACTAATTAGTGGAATGATTATAAATTACAGGTATTGTTTGCAACCCCTTATCATAATTAGACAGTTTTCGTCTTACGTATTGCAATTTCAGAAATAATGTCATTAAATCATAGACTTAATATACTTTTTGTCTATGCATTAAATTGTATAAAATAAAAATAGCAATTATTTATTACATACTGTAATTAGAAAAATAAATTGACTTTGTTCTAAAATTTAATTTATCTCTCAATTAAATGTCTAATTCTACAAATGTTATCATTATTAAATACTATTATATCCATTGTAATAACTATTATGTTAATTTTATTCATAAATTACTATTAGGGTTCCGTATCTCAAAGAGAAAAAACGGAACCCTTATAGGATCGCTTTGTTGTCCGTCTGTCTGTACGTCTGTCAAGACCTTTTTCTCTAAAACGAGTGAAGGGATTAATCTGAAATTTTTGTCAAATACGAAAGTCTGTTACGTCTTGAATCTTGATGCCTTGAAAATCACACTTCTAAGTTAACGCAATAAAAAGTTATAGCCATTTATGCAGAAATTTTGTATGAAAACGCACTTATTCGAAAATTCATAGGGTACTTCCTGTTGAGCTAGAATTCTG
>LUGF01054965.1:5067-17250 GCA_001625245.1 Calycopis cecrops | reverse complement strand
TTGATGACTACCGACGCCCACAGACATCCGAATAGAGACTATACAGATGCGCTGCCCTCCTTTCTCCTCCCTCCTCCATGGGCCACCGGCTACAGTTTGTATGAACAGAAGGCTCCGTTTCCTAGTTCACCCTGTAAGAGGTAATGACACGCTGCATGCATGCACGTAGCCGGAGAGGTACCTCTCGCATACACGAGACCGGCGTGAAGTGACAGCTGTGCTGTCGCGTTTTGTGCGGTGTAAGTAGCCGGTGACCCATGGTGGGAGAAGGAGGTAGGAGGCAACGCATCTATATACCCTCTATGCGGATTCCTAGGGATCAGTAGTCATGAAAATGGCACCGATTGCTTGTTTTCCCCCATAAACCTCACCAAACGGCTCAAGGGGAGGACCGGCGCTGACAATTTATGCCAGCAAATGCCGAGTTTGAGACCGATTTACAAGGACGACCAACGTTTTATAATTTGTAAACTCTGTAACTTTAAATTGTGTGTCTCTTAGTAAATAAATGTTTTCTTTCTTCTTCTTCTTTCTAAACTATAAAAAATACCCCTTCAGTTGAAACTATAAAAAAGCAATGAGGAACTTTTCATTAAGAGCCCTTAACGAAGAAAATTATATAATGAAGGTCAGGTGAACTTTGTAAGAGGTAGTAAGAGCCAGATGTGAGGCCTTGGAGGTGCAGTTAAAAAAAAAAAGATTTGATGAGAGGTTTCACTTTTACCAACTCCGAAGAGGCAGTGATAGCGTTCAATCAACACATAGAAAACATGCCTTCAGATCTGTGGTCCTCCTGTTTTAAAAAATGGTTCGATAGCATGAAAAATGTTTAAAATGTAAAGGAGAGTATTTTGAAAAGCAATAAACATACAATTTTGGTTATAACATGTTGTTTTTAGGATTCCGTACCCAAAGGGTAAAAACGGGACCCTATTACTAAGGCTCCGATGTCCGTCCGTCCGTCTGTCACCAGGCTGTATATCACGAATTATGATAGTTAGACAGTTGAAATTTTTGTTGCCGCTATAACAATAAATACTAAAAAATTAAATAATATGAATATTTAAGGGAGCCCCTATACAATAAACGTAATTTTTTTGCTACCATACAAAAGATAAGCTCCCGTTTTCGTAGATAATGGTAGGGAACCCTTCGTGCGCAAGTCCGACTCGCACTTGGCCGGTTTTTTTAAGTTACGCAAAACTTATAGTGTGTTCTACGTATTAGCAGTTGTACTCACTGGGTCGATGGGGCCGACAGTCTTCCTGAACTCTATGGCAGTATTCACAGACTTGTCTTTGGCGACAATTTCCATGGCCACACAGGCGCCGCTCGACAACTCCTCCACCATTCCCTGTACATAATATTAAACATACATACATTATTCAATTATTGAATACTTCATTTTTTTACTGTCTAGAAGTACGAGATAGTGCTATGCTGCATTCAGTCGAACTATTTTTTTTTTGTATGATATAGGAGAGCAAACGAGCAGCCGGAGCCATTTTCATGACTACCGACGCCCACAAACATCCGCGTAGAGGCTATGCAGATGCGCTGCCCTCCTTTCTCCTCCCACTTCCATGGGCCACCGGCTACTTACACACTGCACGAAACGCGACAGCACAGCTGTCACTTACGCCAGTCTACGAGAGGTACCTCCCCGGTCGTGCCGGCCCAATTCGACTGCATGCAAGCATGCAGTGTGGCACTACCTCTTACCAAGGGGAGTACTGCCACACGAGTATTTCTCTCTTTACTCTGTGGTTCTACCAATCTCGCTCACACGGTGACGACGCGCGACGTTTAGATCCTCTTAGCGCGGCAGGCTCTAGTGACAGCTGTTTAACGTTTAGAGCGGTGTGCGAGTTTCCGGTGGCTCGAAAAGGAGGAAGGAGCGCAACGCATCTGTGTAACCTCTATGACTTCACCTCTGATGCGAGGTGTCTGAGGATTGCACGGTGGTCTTCCGTGGGGTATTTACGATACAAACAGACGCGGTTTTTCGTGCGAATAAGTTCTTTGATGTCATAAGGGAGATCCCAGTGGTTGTGTAAAGCCACTAGTATCTCTTTTGATGACATCTCTATAGTAAAGTCTAAGTGATTGGTGAGCAGAGCGACCGCCTTATCGGCGTTGCTCGGCTCTATCCTATCAGGGATGCTGTCGAGGTGAGGCGACTGGAGGTTTTTGAGATTTTCTCTCATGAGATTATAATCGATTATCTTTTTAGGGATAAATGATTCTTTCATGTGGACCAAAATCGTGGTCGGAGTCAAGCTCATTGAACGTCTTTGTCAAACTAATGTTGAGAGAGACGTTTTTAACGAGAGCGATATCTAAGGAGCTAGGACGGTGCACCGGCTCGGTGTGCGACGTATCATGTGCATGCCTGCAAGGGGGGCTGCTCCCTCTGATTCTAAGAACCTAGCTAGGGTATTGCCGTTGCGATTACGTATGTGATCGCCCCAGTCGGGATGGCGGCTATTTAGGTCACCTGCTAAAATAACGGGGTCATCGGGGTCAAAAAATGAGAGTAGGTCACTTAACTGGGAAGCAGTTCCTTATTACCTATTTGGTAAGCTGATACTATCGTAATGGTAAGTAGCCGGTGGCCCATGGAGGTGGGAGGAGAAAGGAAGGCAGCGCATCTGTATAGCCTCTATGCGGATGTTTGTGGGCGTCGGTAGTCATGAAAATGGCTCCGGCTGCTTGTTTGCCCTCCTATATCATAAAAAAAAAAATAAAACATGGTGGGGTGGCCTGTCATACTGAGCTTACAAACCCAGGCTTCTAAGTTCTGTAGGGAGGCGGGAGGGTCAAGAGGGACACAGTGAAGTGACCTGTTTCGTCCGAGTTTACGTGTAGGTTCACTTCTTACGTGTATTTGATTTGTCGTGAAATTTCTGTGTTTCATTTTGATTATTATTACACTAGCTTACGCCCGCAACTTCGCCCGCGTGGATTTCGGACTTCAAAAATGGAGGAGGTTCTCAATTCTTCGGAATGTTTTTTAATGTATGGTGATATGTGGTTCAGTTGCCCGTTCAAGATCTGATGATGTGATCAGGCCGAAACTGAATGAGGATTTAAATATTATAGACTTCAAGGAAAGAATGCTGGCTGGGCGAGTTTGAAATGTTTCGTTGCTAATTATCTACTTATAAATACCTCAAACTACCTTTTGGAGTATTTTTATTATTATTTTTATTTATTTTTATATCAATACATAATTCTTAAAAAAATATTCAACTGTCAGATTAACAATATTCCCCCACATTGTCAGATTATCATGTAGAACGATTAGGACATCAAGTTTAACCGCCTGTATAAATATCCGACGAGCTCGAGTATTTCAGAACAGCATATTTTTTTTACATTTACAAAAATCTGTCATGACTTTTGACCACGTCCAAATCGTCAGTCATTTGAATAGGACACTTTATTTTTTCGTTTTAGGACTTAATATTCACAATTCTATAGGTCCACATGAGGCTTTAGTCACTGCAAATTTAGCATCCTGTGCTCCCTTACTATATTGTTGAAAACCGTATACAAATCCGTTCGGTAGTTTTCGAATTTACCGCGTTGAGACACAAAAAGACGTGTCCATTTTTTTGACAGACATTTGGCCGCGCAGAAATAGTGCTCCAGTTACTCTATTTTTTTTATTACACGGATCCCAGCAAGATATTTCGATTCTTCATCATTGCCTTAGTAATAAAATGTATTTTTTTTTTTTTATGATATAGGGGGGCAAACGAGCAGTCGGGGCCATTTTCGTGACCACCGACGCCCATAGACATCCGCATAGACTATAGAGGCTATACAGATGCGCTGCCCTCCTTTCTCCTCCCACCTCCATGGGCCACCATGTATAACTGAGATGTGACAATGTGACCTAAGTGCCTAAGACACCTAACACAGACGAAAAGTAGGGAATGAAAAAAATATAGTATAACACAAGAATCAGTTCCTTAATTTCCTCATAAGCTGTATTTGACTTCTA
Organism: Calycopis cecrops; assembly: GCA_001625245.1. Taxonomy (NCBI): domain Eukaryota; kingdom Metazoa; phylum Arthropoda; class Insecta; order Lepidoptera; family Lycaenidae; genus Calycopis; species Calycopis cecrops. The sequence goes on along the minus strand of LUGF01054965.1, from coordinate 13,241 downwards.
ATGCAAGTAGTTCACTAAATGTAGGCCATGTATACCTTCCCACGTTTTTATCTTTATAGAAACAAATCTTTACAGAACAAAATATGAATTTAAACATGTTTTCTTACCTTATACTCTTGGACTACGCCTTTATAAACTTCATAGAACTCATCAGCATTCACGTTTTCTACAATGAACGTATTTAAAGCTGTTACATCATACCCTTCTTCGTCTATAGCTTCTAAGATAAAACCAAGTTTGTTTTCTCGAATTGCATGCGGTTTTACAATACATAGCGTGCAATTTGCAAGAGTGGCCGTCGAACTTATACGCGCTAAATCTGCTGACGAAGTTGGGAAGAAATAATCGATATCCTGAAAATTTACACAGAATGAATCAACAGCAAATATGTCAGTCTAGCACCATGGTAAGTACTGTGAGGACTCGTGCTACGGGTACTAAACACCAGAAATATATTTAATACTAGCTGACCCGGCGAACTTCGTACCGCTTCGCTTTACACACTGTGGACTGAAAACATAGTCAACGTCGGGGGGAGCTGGATGCAAGTAGCAAATGGCCATTAGTGCTCTTTGGGTATGACCTATGCCTGTGTGCCTGTGACCTAAATAACCGTCGACGTTTTGCCGTTGATCATGTGTTAATTGTAGATTCAAAATGTAAACGTGAACAATTTTTTCACAAGTATTATCACATAACTGAACCTGTTCTTACCTTAAGCGCTTCTTCAAGACTACTTGAAAGATACATACAATTTCGAACTGGATCTGATCCATATAAGGCTCTTAAGGTGCCTGGTTCTGCTTTCAATGGATCTGTGTGTCCAGCTAACTTTTCCAACACTGGTATAACATCCCTTCCAACTAATTCTACTCCAAATGCTATTTCTCCATTATGATATTTTAGTAAATATCTGAACAGCAAAATTTTACACATTTTAGTTTTTAATAGGAAAAAAAAAAAGAAGGATTGATGAATGTCCTAGCAAACATTTGTTTTTGTTTTTACAAGTAAATAAAATAAATTAAATGTGATATTAAAATTATTTCGTCCGGAGATCGAAATTTGATCTTAATCGTAGAAAAACGAAAAAAAAACAATTTGATATCGAACACAGATAAACTATATTACTTAATTCAGGGCCGCGCCGCGGCGCCCTGTGTGCGAAGTGTACGGCGCACACAGGCGCCAAGACCATACGCGGCGCGGCGCCGCAACTATCAAAATTATTTTTGTTACACTTGTACAACTACATATTTATTTATAGTGGAGTATGGATTAGTAGATATAATAGGCGAGAGGTACATCCCCGGTCGAGCCGGTCCGGTAAAAATTATTGTATACCTGATGATGAGTTATTAAAACCGGTCGTATTAATTTAGTAAGAATTAATAAAAAGTGGAAATAGTATAAAAAAGTATATTATTTAATCAAAACACGACAGTATCATATTGTTTGTGATTGTATTTTCCTTTATTGTCTCTAACATCTAACTTTTGTAACAGTTCTCAAATATTGCTTTTAGAGGTCTCGAGTTTTCAACCGTATTTACGTGGGAAATGTCGGTTTTCTTTTTTAGATGAGTTACATTCTGGTTCTGGACTCGTAACCATGGTTAATGGTCAACTCACACCAAAAGAGCGGCGAAGGGCACCGAAGCGGAGCGCAGTTTATGTGTCATATGAATTTCAACTTTATTTTCATTATTATAGTACTTATTATCAAATTCTCGCAACTTCTGGAGCATTCCAGCGACTTCCCGAGCAGTCGCGGGAATCCGCGCGCCTTCCTTACCGGGCAGGTCGCTTCGCTTCGCTGCGCTTCGCCGCTCTTTCGGTGTGAGTTGACCCTAACCACGTCTAATAAATACTATTTTTCACTTAAAAACCAAAGATTTTTCAAAGTTTTGACGGAAATGTTCCGGTCACGACTGACGCTAGGCCGCTAAAGGCCGATAGCGCGTATGTATATGTCTAGAAAACTATTGGTGTTTTTATAAGACGCTCAGATATTATGAAACAAAAAGAACTAAATAATGTGATAATTCAACAGGTTTTGTTTGTATGAGTAGTTTTTTTTTTATAATTCACTTTATAATGAATTTGTTTGAATCGGGAGACACAAAAACATTAATCGACAAATCCAGCACTGTTTGGCTCACATACAAACAAAACATACAAAAAACAAGAGACATTTTATTTTTGGTCTCGTCCTTATAGTTGCTTCGCCAATCTAATAGTAGTTCATATAAGATCGCATCCGTTTAGGGTGTTGTATCTACTAATAAAATTGACAACAGAATGTCAACGACGCGACCGCTTTATTTCCAGTCTCGGCCGCCTGCTCATTTAAGTTTGTGAATTGTGGCAATATACATAGTTTCTTTTCTCTGTTTAAGGTATAATTCCTCCAATTAACTACACTAAAGCATTTGTCAAAGGCCACTATTAAACCAGAGAGTATCATAGTATTACTACTTTATCAATTATATTTCAAAATTAATTTAAAATATTTCCCCTGCTCCAGCAAAATAAATTATAGATATATGATAATTACAGTAAAAATTTACCATATGTTGGTGGTATTGGTATCTCAGGGTTCATTAATGGTCCAAAGTGACCATTGCTCATTGAAAGTTTAGATATTGTTTTTTTCCTTTCACTGTTTGTTTGTTTGTTACTCCTTCACGCAAAATCCGCTGAACCGATTTTCATGAAATTTGCCACACACACGAGAGTAACTTGGATTAGCACATAGGATAGTTTTTATCCGGAAATAATATTACTACGGGATGCCATAGATCATAGGATGATTTTCCACAGGATCGAAATTTACGCGGGTGAAACCGCGGGGCGCAGCTAGTTATAAATAAATGAATAGTAAATAAAGAAAATTACATACGGAAATACAGTTTCACCTAATTGAGATCTATATATAAAAGTAACATTTTCATCAGTCAGAACGGTTTTTTTCATTTTTGTTATTTTTAAACCACTTTCATAAAAGCGAGTAAGTATTTTACCGACAATATTTGTGGGCAAAGGCTTTATGAGTACAAATGTCCTGAAAATAAAATGCAAAATATTTAAACAAATATGTAAATATTAAATGGTAAATAACAATAAATGTGACGTTAGGAAACGATTTTATCAAAATAGTATTTACTACTTACTTTTGATTATCTTTATGTAATTTCTTTTTTGTGTCTTCACATGCAAAATCAACAATCTTTATTAATCTACCATATAAGACAATTGTCGCTCCAATATAAAAAATATCTAAAGTAACGCCCCTTGCTTTTACCCTGCTTAAAAACATTTTACGATATTTAAGATCAAACATTTCAACCGTACCATCTGAAGGATAGAAGCAAACAGTAAATCTCCGTATAATATTAGCTTGATTGTCATACCATTCTCCAATAAAAGAATAGTTGTCTCTCATGCCTGCCTATAAACAAAATTGAATATTAACTAGGAAACCTAACGGATGAGGTGATATAAATGTTAATGTTATTCATACCATTGCTTTCGTGAGTGACATTGCTTTGCATTCGTGAGTTTAGTAATATACAACTGATTAGCAGCACGTACGCGCACACAGGCACTACTATTCGCCTTTGAATTTGACCACCCAGATTGTAGAAAAATAGTATTATAGTATCAGGCCTTCACCAAGGTATTCAAATGCTTCATCAATCCTTCATCACATCGACACGTGCTGTGCGGCTGAAATCCATAACAGAAATAAGAGTTTGGGACTACAGGAGTCGCGGCCCGGCATCGGTATTGTAACGCATCACGGCTCTGAAGGCTAAGGGTCAATTGACACCAAAAGCGCGGCGAAGGGCAGCGAAGCGGAGCGCAGTTTATGTGTCATATGAATTTCAACTTTATATTAATTACTATAATACTTATTGTCGCATGAGAAACTCGAATGAGACGCTCGAATTCCCGCAAAGTCGCAGGAATGCGCGAGAAGTCGCTGGAATGCTCCAGAAGAGAATTTGATAATAAGTACTATAGTAATAAAAAACTAAACTGCGCTCCGCTTCGCTGCCCTTCGCCGCGCTTTTGGTGTGAATTGACCCTAAGAATGCATTTTCATTTTTAACTTCCTCAACCCTTGAGTTTTGATTCTTGTGCAGCCTTTCTTTTACTTTTTACCCTTCCTCCTCGTTTGGGCAGCTTATAATATGCCTATATACGGAGCTGCAATGTTGCCTCAAAATTTAGGTCCGCAAGTTTTCATTCGGACGACTCAACGGACTATTGGACTATTGAACGTGCTATTCTGGGCGTTTCCTTGTCTGATAGGATTCGTAATGAAACCATACGGCAAAAAAGTAAAATATCCGATATTTACGGGAAGAATAAGCTCGTTGTAGTGGCAATGGGCTGGTCATACACTCAGAAGAACAGATGGCAGATGGACCAGTAAGGTTCTAGTGTGGAGGCCGCATTTGGGAAAATGGAAACGTTGGTCGACCATTCACTAGGCGGGCAGACGAGCTCCGTGTAGTGGACGGCATCGTAAGCCAGGCTATAAATATTCAAACGCAATTTTTTTAATGGTTCATGGAGGATATGATCTTTTCAGAATTTTAATTTTAATTCTAGCCGTCGTTCCATTAAGCCTTTTTTTCATGGGGCGACACAGAAAATATGTAATTTATTTCAGAGGTATTATATATAGAAACTTAGGTAAATGTTATATTCAAAAATCAACCGATGTCATAAAAAAAATATTAACAGTAGACAATTCCTGCATCATGAATTATTGAGATCCCTATGGGGATTCCCAACTCTCACTTACACGAGATTTGCGTAAAGTGATAACTATGCTGTGGCGTTTAGTAGCTGGTGGCCTATGGAGGAGGAGAAAGGAAAGCAGCGCATCTATATAGCCTCTATGCGGATGTCTATGGGCGTCGGTAGTCATGAAAATGGTTTCGACTGCTCATTTGCCACCATATATCATAAAAAAAATAATAATAATATACACGGTGAAATTATGATGGTTTTCGAACCGAAGCATGTGAATTTGGGATAACCTACAGTGAAAATAAAAACTAGGATCTCAATTCTAATGTCAACCATAAAAAAGTTTCAATCTCAATATTCTATTTTTATTCCTTCCAGTTGGTAATAATTCGCTAAAAGTGTGTGAATGATTCTCGATAGAGCAGCGGTACATCGGCTGTTACATAGCAACTCACGAACGAGTAACAAATCACGAATCAAGCAATGATTACATAGCAACTGTACCTAACATCCGCCAGGGGGCGCGCGATTTTTCAATGTATCTCTATTACTTTTTCTTTATAAAATGCACTGCGTAACTCAATCACGACTCAAATCACACGAAAAACTCCAGGGCCGTTAAGTCCGAGTTTCTGGGAGGCCCAGCCACCTGCCACAGGCTTTCTTCGACCAATCGACCGATCATTAAACTCGCTGTTCACTTGTTCAAATATGCACGCACAAGTAACTACACACCCGTTGAGGAACTTGAGGGCCCTTAATTCCCGACTTGCCGTTGAGCATCTAAGTGCTAAGCTTCTGGAGTGGACCCTAAGAACAGATTGTTTTTCCCACGGCCAGCTACACCACGGGTCATTCACCCCGTACGAGGTTGCCGTTCGCTGTGCGAGCCGGTACAAAGTATGATTACATTTTTTCGTTATTTAATTTGTTTGAGAAAAGTATTTTCGTACACTTGTCGTAAACTTTTTTAATAGTTTCGGATTAACTGTAGGCAGGCACTTATAGTATATGTGGTTTAATTTAATCCCACTCGCTTGTGTCAACCTTGTATGTATAATAACATCAAATTTATAACGTGCGAAGCCGCAGGTAAAAGCTACTTACTTAATAAATATTTATATAATAAACTATTTCTATAATAAACGTTTCATTTCCGGGACAATTATTATTGAATAAATTAAACTTAAATTTTGTGTTCCTACCTAATATAAATAAATATATAAACTTCTATACAGTTAAATCTTTTTTACCTTGGTTATCTACTAAGGTTAATTACACTCATCTCGCGATAATGATTTAAATCGATATCAATAGTCGACAACAACTCAAAAAGTTATGTATATGTTGATTTAATGCGTGTCAAGTGCATGTCATGTATAGAAATTGCTCTAGTAGGTATGTGAACCAATAGTAATTTAAAGTTCTAAGTGATTTCTGTATAATTGTAAGCGAAATGCCCGTAGGTACGTATTGGTTATTGCGTTAGTAGTAAAAATAAAGAGTGGGAATCAAACAGCGATATTGGTCTTCATACAATTCAAGCATGATTTCCTTTCTAGCCTATTTTATCTATTCTTTGGATCTGGACATCCACGCAGTGTTCGTACGAAAAAGTTGCTCAAAGCAGTAAGGGAAAGAATTCTAAGAAATGTTGTCCAGAAGCAAAAGATTTTATCTCGCGAAATGAGGGGAGATAGTACCTAGAACCATGTCGCGTATTTTAAGAGATGACTTAGAACTTGCAGCCTTTAAGAGGTCTGGTCTGGGCTGGTCATTTTTTAACCGATAATTTAAAGATGAATAGGGTGGTCATATCGAAACAACTACTGCAACGGTACGCAAACAGAGGGTACAGAAAAGATCCGCCTAGTTAATTTTGCGTGGACGGCGCTCGAAAATAGCGACAATATTTAGATTAATATTATTTTATAAAATTAACCATACGCTTATTTAAAAAAGTGACTCCTAAAATTTCTTCGATTACTTATTGGGAATATATACATATTTTAGTTGTGAATATAACTTTGATAGTTATTGAATAGTTTGGATTTAAAAATTGATGGAAACGTCAGAAATAGTGTTTTTTCATTAAAGTTTACGATTTTTTTCTATCGAGGCAAAATTCTTTAATCGTGTTTCGACGCCCTAAGGACTATGCCGTATTTTGTTAACATTAACCACAGCTAAAAAAATATGATATACAATAGTTTTTTAAAGATTACGTTTTGAATATACGACGTGAGCACGGATTGACAAATTTGGAGCCCATTTCGCCTTAAGCCAACAATATTTTTGCACGGGAAATTCTTCATTCGCCATTGGTCAATCGAGAGTTGACTGTATTGGCATTCGATACATGTGTATCAAAATACCATTCTTGAAGAGGCAGTTTGGCCCCTTAATAGCACCATTTTCAATAACCAAGAATGGTACTTCCTGCAAGACTCGGCGCCGCGCCGCGCCGGGTCGTAAAGCGCGGTCCACGGAGTCTTGGAAGCGAACGTCTCGGACTTCATCGGAGCTGAAGACTGGCCGTCATCTTAAACTCCCGATCTTAAACCGCTGGATTATGATTTATGGTCATTTTTAGAAAGTATAGCTTGCTCTAAACGCTTTGATAATTTGGAGTCCCTAAACCAATCCATATGATTGGCAGTGAAGAATTTCTCCATGGAAAGAGTGCGTGCTTCTATTGATAACTGGCCGCAACGTTTAGGACTGTATTGCCAATAGAGACCACCTCTAATAAGCTTTTATATTTTTAATTGTTTTATATTTGTGTATTAAACTAACACACTTGTTATATATAACAAACCTCTACAGTCTTACAATGAAGAATAATTCTACAAGTCCATATCACCTCTACATCGATACATAATCTTTGACGAATTTCACTGTCGTCACTGCCACATACATGATCTTTGATGAAATAGCAACGGCAGATTCAGGGAAACTATACGCTGACTCCGCACACGTGTAACCTGGTTCGCGATGACGCGATGGAAGAATTTTACAAGTAATTTGCCTCTAACTTCGAGCGAGTTCACTAGCTTAGATTAGAAATAATTATATTGTAAGATTTAATTTTAAATAAAGTAAATTAAAAGTAATTGGTTTTTTTTGGGAAACTCGGGCGCCGAAAATATAATTCACTTTAAAAGCAATAAATGATATGTGCAATCAAAAAAATATATTTTTTCTTTATAACAGAACTTATGGCTAAACTAGGTATTTGCTATTGAGTACACTTCCTCGGAGAGTACCTAGGTGGCGCTGTTACGAGTGAAATCGGCTCCGCATATAAATTGTAATTAAAATAGTCAATCATCGATATAAGGTTTAAATAATCGCTTATTAAAATCAAATATACATAAATATTAACGGACAACGTTATCTCCGTATAACAAC
>LUGF01054946.1:91679-109977 GCA_001625245.1 Calycopis cecrops | reverse complement strand
TGACATTCCCAAAGAATGCCCGCAACAAAGCGTTTAGATGACTACGTTAATTGCTGTCCCAGCTCGACGACGATCGAGTCTCGAGATGTGTTCTATGACGAAGGTAAAACTGACAATCTTCTCTCTGTTGGTGTCCGGTGAAGTTCTCTGCTTAGTGCGTCGTGTGCGCCTCAATGTCTTTTCTAATTTTCTAATTTTGTTCGCAATGGACTCACAATTTTTTACGCGAGTACGTTTAGGTACTCATAATTAAATATTCAACGAATATAAGTACAGATACTTAAACTGCGCACAAGGTCGACGCGTGCTGACTGGCGGAGCACTAAAACTGTAATGAAGGCTGTGGGTAGGCAACGCCCGGTACCCGCACAAAAAAAAAAAAAAAAATCTCAAAATAGTGCAGATGATTGGCGACACCAAGTGTCTACTACAAGTAAACTAATGCTAATCTCGAGGACAAAGCACGAAGTATAATATTATACTATATTTAATTTTAGGTCATTTATATTTATATGAAAGTAGTGCGAAAGCATAATAACTACATAATTTGTAGATAACATTTCCGAGCATTTTTTATTAACGTTTTGTTTATAATAAATGCTTAAAAATGTTCGTAAAATTTTGAAGAATACAAGCTTAGAAGTCAGTACGAGGATTCATAGTCCATTAAAACTTGCATAATGCGAATTTAATAATATACTAAAGTTAATGAATAAGATTGAATTAATTTTCTAAATGGAGTAGGTAGACATTAAAGAGTCTGATATTTATAAAATAATGATACGAATATTGATTTGAGATTTATAAATCGGCGAGAACTGAATCTTGTCATACACAATCTAATTTTGAAATTTGAATAATGAGCTATATTGTTGATGCGACTTTAATATTTGAATTATATGTCTTATATATGTATTTGAATTATATGTCTTATATATGTATTTGAATTATATGTAAATTATAAAGTGGACGTAAGTCCGTTATGTTTCGAAAATAAAATAAAATAAAATAAAAATTGTTTATTATAATATGATTTAAGACAGCTTAGGTATAAGTACCTACTACCTATGTAAAATAAATTTCGTACACATAAATTTTCCCAGCCATACGTCTCTCCTCCAAAGGGCTATCGAATACTCAGAAACTACAATAAACATGACGTACATAAGTAAGAGGTAGTGCTACGCTGCATGCATGCATATAGCCGAATAGGGCCGACAACGACCGGGTAGGTACCTCTCTCATATATAACACCGGCGTAAAGTGACAGCTATGCCGTCTTGTTTCGTTTAGTAAAAAGAGAGCAGTTATCTGTATAATCTCTGTACAAATGGTTATGGATGTCGATAGTTATTAAAAGACCCTGACTGCTCTTTTGTCTCCTATAAAAAGTCTCAGTGCGCATTCATCAAGTTTGTAGGTTATCTGATATCTGCCCTCCCCTCCAGTGAATGGGGCAATACAAAAGTAATTAATTTAATTCCATTGTCGTCGCTTTGTTCCCTCCTTATCTTGTTTTAGCGCCTTTACATACGCTATCCGCTGAACGGAGTAGAACTAGGTCACTTTTTAGTATATTGTGCTATAATTAGGTATTTTAAAGTAATTATACATTTAAAAAAAATGTGAGTAATTGATATGTTAATTTAGGGCGATATTATTATTCCTTTTTACGGATAGAGGGACGGTAAAGTACCCGGGCTGCATTTTATTCTGAGTGTGAGAATGAGAATCTTATATATCAATAATTATTTAAAAATATATATTCTAGGACGAAGGAACCACGTTGCCGAAAATAATCCGATACAAACTATGTATATATAGATACTTTCTCTATACGGATATTGAAACTAAGTAAATGATATTCAATAAAAACGAGGGTGACAGACCATAAAATATAAATTACTGAAAACAATCGAACAAGCTACCAGTATGTACCAGAAAAACCTCTATCTACGATTATAACGATTAATACAGAACTGTCCGTGCCACAAACTATTTGAGACGAGATATAAGTGAAATCTCGCCGTCAAACTGTCCGTGTAGTAAATTTAACCGATCGCTGGGCGAAATTGATAAAAATAAACCTCCTAGTGCGGTCAACAACTCGAGATCGATATCAAGAACTACACAAGTTTTAAATGATACATTCTGAAGTAGGTATATCAAATACCTATAGTACCAATCAGATAGTGCCATACTCAGTAAAGTTTTCTCAATAAGGTGGCAAGCTAGAATTAGGCTGCCGGGACCAGAGACGAACCTCTCGCTTACATGAAACGGCTATTAACTGAGTGGTTCCGGTAGCCATTTCCGGAACTGATTGCAGGAAAGACGTTTCACATTTATATTATACGATATATCCGAGAATAAAGAGGCTACACAAAAGTACTACTATCTTATCCTATGTAGTTGCTGAACTATTTTTCATGAACTGAAATATAGTGACACTGTGGGGTTATCATGAGCTGGGACACCTCTTTAGAGATCCACGAAGGACTGGAGCTCTGTCCCATTCAAGGTGTAGGTACCCCTAGAATGGTCACTGCATTCTCCGTCTAGAACCCAATTTGGTGGACACAGAAACCCTTGATAGGATATAAAGAAAGGTAGGGAGGACTCACCGAAACACGTGCTGCGCTGATCAAAGGGTCTTCCTTCAGGACCACACTATCACCTGTCACAGCCGGCTGTCTAGGTAGGTAATCTTCTCCCGAATTAGGTTGACTAGCGGTCAGTTATACCATTAAGGGTCTTTTTTAGCGAATTTGCATGTGCAGCGTACGCGCGACGATCTTACACACACGCCATCTTTTTTAATACTCCTCGACGTCACACGTTGATGCGCCAATCAGGGCTTAGCGCTGCTCACACGTCAGTGACCAATGGGAAAGGATAAAGGATTTTAGCGGGAGTATCGTACAGACACCCTATAAATCCTAGCGGATATAAAAGTGCAAAACAGTACTACTCTACAGTATATAATATGCACAAAGTAATATACCAAATTATTTTGAAATATATAGGTCACATATTACGTAGTCTAGCTACAAGTTCTGTTACAAAGAAAAAAAATTTAATTGCCAATAACATTTTTACTGTTTTATTAATCCAACATGGCATTGCATAGACATCAGTGAATGTTTAAGTAATAACAATTACTTTCAGATAACGGTTAGTTTCATTTATTTGTTTCTCTCTGTCTCTGATTTTTTTTACCTATACATTTAGTAAAAAAAAATATTTTACATATACATGTTTTACATATTTAATGAAAATAACAATATATTATATTATATGCAACTCAATCACGCCGAAACAACTTGACATGGAAACTTTGCAACGTTGTAACATATGTACTGTGTTGTCTGCACGTTTGTCTGTCTTCTATCAAACTGTATTTCAAGAACAGCTAGTTAAAATGTTATGTTATATGTTGTTATGTTGTTAAAAAAAAAGATGATGTATTTCTATTACCACCATAGTATTACATAGCCATAAATTCTGTTACAAAGAAAAAAAATAATTGCAATTAATATTTATTACGTTTGCAGTGTGTTAGTTTAATACACAAATATAAAAAAATTAAAAATATAAAAAGATTATTCGAAGTGGTGTCCATTGGCTGCGTTTCAGTCCTTTAAACGTTAAGGCCAGTTGTCCTTAGAAGCATGCACTCTTTCCATGGGGAAATTCTCCACTGCCAATCGTATGGATTTCTTGGCTTCCAACAAAGAATACGTGGACCGAGACTTATGACCCGGCGCGAGACTGGCTGGAAGGACCACACTTGGTTATTGAACATGGTGTTATTAAGGGGCATAACAATATTCTCGGGAATGGTATCTTAATTCACTTGTGCCGATATTTTGATACCTTTTTCACAAAAATATGGCTCAGTCACTCATACATAGCTATCACCCCACCAAACCATCATTGAAGTCGGATAATGTCCACGTTGCACTCTTTCGACTGATTGAGAAGCTTCCTTAAAGCTTTGGGCATAAAAACGGACATTTTACAATTGCAAAAGTTTTCTCATCCGTAAACAAAATATTTCTGTGAGCTCCCTTTGCGTACTGCTTCAGTAGTTGTTTCGATTTTACCACCTTCATCTTTAATTTAGCAGTTAAGAAATAACCAGCGCGTCTCTTATAGGCTGCAGCAAATCCTAAGTCATCTCTTAAAATACGCGACATGGTTTTTGGTGCTATCCATATTTCCCGAGATAAAATCTAAAACTAAAAACTTTCGTACAGAATTTCTTCGAATACTTTCCCTTACTGCTCTCCTTTTTCGTACGAACACTACATGGACGGCCAGATCTTTCTCTGTCACAAACAGAGGAGGTCTCATTGTACATATTAATAGCCCGGTACACAAACATTAATTGACTAATACCAAGAGTAAGGAGTGTTTTAAAATTGCATTTGCCTCCATACCTAGTTTGTGTAATGCAATCACAGCCATTCTATTCTATTTATCACCCCACTCGATTTTAAGATCCCAAAATAATATTGTACAATGTATTTGCGCCAAAATGTGAAAACACTATGAATAATCGTATAAATATGACAGATTCCAAATTAATTGTAACAGTAATTATTTTCCAGAATAAGTATACACTTATACATAGGTCAAATATATAAAGACAAGGTAACGTTTCACCGCTCTGGTGCAAGGTTTTTAATATTTAGAATTTTAGGAAACGTTTTGATATAATTTTCAGCTTCATTTTTAATGGCGGAAGAGCGGAGAAATAAAGCAACTCGATGTCAATTGGAAGACCGTTGTAGCAGACTTAAGTAAAGTATTTTATTGGTTATAGTATATATTGATATTATAGCATATAAAGTAATTAGCAGCGGCAGCGATTGATTACGATTCAGATGCATTTAAAAACGCATTTTCGCTTTCATTTAGATGAGATTAGATGCGAATTTAAAGAGCTGTTTATTTGAAGAACTTTTTTTGTTGCAAACGGTCTGCCCGTTTCAACAAATCTTTTAGAAAAAGTTACTCTACGCCATGCTACATTACAGTCGAATTCGGCCGGCTCGATCAGGGATCATAATTCACGCTTCGTGGAAGTTATAGCAAAATTTCATATGCATTTTCACCGGGATAAATATAGGGCTAGCGAGAGTAACCCCGATTCCGCCCCAACTGAAAACTACCACGGAATAACGTTCGAAGCTGTTCTTGTCAACAAATCCGCTCCCGGACATATGTCGAGAGTCAATGCCGCTGTTTGCTTTCAGTTTGAGGATCTATAGAGCGTTTGAATATGCGATTACGTTGCATCGTTTTCCCTTTTGGTACAGAGCCGTGGCAGTTTTATGACAGTGAGGGCTGAAGACTAGTGAGAGTTATTTTAATAGAAGGTGGAAAACAAGCAAAGGCTTGAACCCATTGTGGCTATCGACGAATTATGCAGATGGGTTATTTTTATGTATACTGTCCCCCAATAGACCCCTGTGTCCTCTTACAAAAGTATTTCATTTTATTATGGCTGAATTTTGCTCATGAGTCGAGTTAAAATAGCCGAAAGAAAATAAAAACTAAAAGAAAAAACAATGAGGTATTTCCAGTTTAATAGGTGGAAGTTCATATGTTTGTATACTTACGCCAATATTATTGCTGATCATGAGAGAAGTACTTCACGGCAGCCCATCGGCGGAACTCTACAATAGCGGTCGGCAACCCGCAACCCATCGGCCGCGGTGTCTTACTTGCGGCCCGTGAAATATGTTATAAATATCAAAATATACGTAGATATTATATGGGACTTCTAGGGTTATTTTTTTTTGGCATAGGGGGCAAACGTGCAGTCGGAGCTCAAGGAATAATGCCCTGCTTAACAGCCTAATTTTTTTGGCTATTTAATCAAAGACTCAGATCAAATGTAAGTAACATTTAGTTTCTAAAATTCTCCATCTAATCCAAAGACTACGTGTATCTTTTGACAACGGTCGGTAAAAGAGTGGGCGTATAGTATTTACGTAAGGTGGTTTCGTTTTATTCTCATAAATGACTGGTTCCATTTCAATCATCATTTAATTTGTAAGATACACAACACGAAATAACAGTTTTTATATATTATATTATTACCATTTAAATTTGATTTATTGGGTTAATTAAATTAATAATTGCAAAATCCATTGTATTTAAGTTGTATCTAATAATAATAAACAATTTTAAAGTTGAAATAAAAGTATTAAATATATTTATCTAGGAAACTACAGAACGCTGGCATCTGAATTCATCATATTTGTTAATGAATTGAAAGATTACAGCTAACTATAAATTTAAGATTACTATTTACCTGTATTTAATGAAATTTAATTTAACTGGCGAAGATATAATATATAAATTAGGATAACGAGGAGTAGTATCTTCTAACATATACAAATCTGCAAACATACATCCACTTTTAAACATTATGTTTCACCTAGTTTTGCAGACGTCTATGAGCGGCGGTAGTCAACAATCATCTGCCTCTCTGTTTTAGTACTCGTATATAATCTATAAATTCTGCCCCTTTGCCCTCCCACTAAAAAATACAGTTATCAGTACATTTTTTAAATCTTTTCTTGCCTCACTTATACTGTATAATTTTCTATGTAGAGTACTATATTTAACAAGTGGCTAGATCCTTTAAACTGTAATGTGTTATTCGCCTTAATTAAAATGTAAAATGAAATGAATGCAAATAAAAAAATTAAAAACAATAAGGGCGCGTTCACATATAACGTCCGTTTTACTGGATCCGTTTTACTGGAGATAGTATTCAGAGCGCATTCACATATACGTCCGTTTTACTGGATCCGTTTTACTGGAGATAGTATTCAGAGCGCATTCACATATACGTCCGTTTTACTGGAGTTAGTATTCGCTACTGGAGATAGTATTTCGGTTTATAGGATCTTTTTAACGGATACCTCGCTACTGGAGATTTACGCTACTGCACTTTTGTTCTTCTGTGTTCGCCTACTTTCTACGAGGATGGACGTTGTCGTGTTGTATTGGTACTATCGTCGTCTGCGTCTGAAGAAACCCCGGCGTTATTGGATACATCCATTATTAAGGCAAAGGTACGCAAGACTCGTGCGGCTCGATCCGATAAACGTATAATAAAAAATACTGGATCCAGTATACTGTATGTGTGAACTCGCTCATACAACTACATACCCTACCACAGATCCGGTAAAACGGATCCAGTAAAACGGATTGCTGCTTATTTTATCGGATTGGTATTTTTTACTGGATCCAGTATACTGGATTATGTGTGAACTCGCTCATACAACTACATACGCTACTAGAGATCCGGTAAAACGGATCCAGTAAAACGGATCCAGTAAAACGGATCCAGTAAAACGGACGTATATGTGAATGCGCCGTAAGGGTGAAATCACAGAGCCCTATATCCCAATAGTAGCGCTCTGCAAAAGTCATTAAGGAGCTTGCCAGTAATTAAAGCAAAAGGGTTAAGATACACCCTTCTAATTAATACGACACACTTGTTGAGTTCTCTCTATTTACTTAAATTCCCATTTGCTCGTTACATGCTATTAGTAACAGGTGTATCGTATTGGCATCTTAATGAACCGTTTAGGTAAACTTGCCAATACATCATACTAATATTATAAATGCGAATGTAAGTTTGTTTGTTACCCTTTCACGCGAAAACTGCTCAACCGATCATCATGAAATTTTGTACACATGTTCTTGGAGGTATTAGAAGTAACATAGGATAGCTTTTATCCCGAAAAAATGTTCCTGAGGGATGCCATGGAATGATTTTCCACGATATCGAAATTTACGCGGGCGAAGCCGCGGGGCGCAGCTAGTTATTATATAAATTGATTAAATGTAATTAAAAGTAGCTGCGCCCCGCGGTTTCACTCGCGTAAATTTCAATCCTGTGAAAAAAAGAAAATCATCATATAGCATCCCATAGGATCAATTTTTCGGGATAAAACTATCCTATGTGTTAACGTTTTGAGGTCCGAGGTGGGCTCTCTCGGATGTTAAATCTGAAATGGAATAATAACATATACCGTTACGATTGGAGTTAGAGATTAGAGTTTAGCATCGATCGCACCAACTGAATTTGGCTGCATTGCCATTATTGATATCATGTTCTTGAATATAGGATAGGGTCTTTAAGGAAATGTCAATTGAATCTTAAATTCAATAAGTATTGGTATGTTGATCCATGGAGGATCATCATCAGTACATCTGGATTTGATGTTAGCCTCTACGCCGGAGATACAGAAATCGATGAGAGAAGAGATGGCAGTGTTCAAATTGTGGCGTTTAACTATATTTCATCAATTTTTCAAGAACTGTGTACAATAATGTATATACGTACGTATGTGTACACTGACGTCAGAGAATGGAGAGTGTATTTATATCTGTGCTCACTATGTTGAGCTGCATAATATAGCCTGCATAGATAGCTTATTTTTGGAAAGTTGGCCGTCTTAACCGAAAATCGGTTATACATATATATAATGACAATAATATAATATGACATCAGCATGCAAATAAAACTGTATCATAATTGGTACATAAGGTTGCGGTTTAGGAAACCGCCAATAGATACACACACATTCAACTAGTTATTATTGCATATGAATTTCCGACTCGATGTCATCAATTAAAGGGTTATTTCGAAAAATTATAGTTTTACCTATTAGGTAGGATGTGAATAATCCGTGTAACATGTATGTAGATGTTTAAAGGTGGATCCACACATGCCAGCGGCATAAGCCGCCGGCATTGCCGCTGACATTTGCCGGTGGCATGCCGCCGGCAAATGTCAGCAGCCTATACGTACAAACAAGTTGCCGCCGGCAAATGTCAGCGGCAATGCCGGCGGCAAAAGCCGGCCGTGCCGCCGGCCGTGCCGCCGGCATGGTGTGGATGCACCTTAAGAAATAGACATAATAAATAAAAAATGGTCCAAAGAGAAAAAAAGTAAAACCTTAGATACATTCGCGTTGTAACTCAAGTTCCTAATTTACGTAGAACAGGGCTAGCCTGACTCGGTGTCATAAGTCCACAGATTCTATTAAAATCGTATCAAGGGGTCCGACGGTTTCTTGATCCCCTATGCAATGAAACTCTGCTGAAAACGTAGAGCACAGCACGTATTTGTTAAGCTAATGTACGTGATGAGGCAGTCGGCGTGTGATTGCGGCTCTTGTGGTGCGGAAAATGAGTGGAGGCGACTGCAGTTTTGAGCGGTTCGGCAAATTAGTAGCAAGTCGCGCGTGAAATGACTGCCGCCTCTATTACATCACTAACCTTCGTTGTTTTTTAGCTGTGATACATATTGACATTGATTTTATATTGAATGATTTGAATAGATACTTTATTTTGAATACAGAATAGATGCGATACAATATTATCAATAAAATACATGTTTTTTATGTATTAGTACTAAATCTATTTTCATACTTTTTCTATTGTTATTTAAAGATTTATATCTTATATTTATCGTCCCGTGTTTGAGTTAGGACTAAAGGGACAACAGCTCTGTATCGGCTAAGCTATTTAGTATAATTTTTGATTTTCTATATTATGTTCAACTTAGCTAACTTCGCTTAATTTAATAATACTTTTAAGGTTGACTTAACATAACTCTTTATAATATTTGGTTATAATTACCAAAATAAAATTAAATTTCCAAGAAAAGCAAACAGACTTCACAGTAATAATCACAATGAAAAGTGAAATATTACATATGTTAAATATTTATCTAAAAATAACTTTGAGATAATATATATAATATGCTTTAAAACGAACGGTAAATCCAAAATACAGAAAAGTTTGTCTGTTCCTGACACATCACACGAACTATGCGACAGAACTACTAGAAAAAAAAGAAAAAGTTATAGTTAGATATTGTTATCCTCTCTATCTGTATCAAAATTCATAAAATGTTGTACAGGTGTACAGTCCGCGACAAGACGTAACAAGTAAACTTACTTTCACGTTAATATTATTAGTGGAGATAAGACAACAAAGACTACTCAGCCGATAGCGTGATACATTTGCCAGTGTGAGTGAAATGTAGCAGTGTGCTCTTAATTTATCAATTCCGACTTTTCTCTTCATTTGGTTTCCATTCAAACCATGCAATCGTTGGTTGACTTCACAACACGTCTATTTTTTAAATTCAAATTCGCTGAGCCCCCATCTGGCTGAGCGGCAACCTCGACCTCAGGCCAACGTAATATTGTTTCACACGTCTAAGTCCCTGCTGCTAATGAGGGGTGATATTTGACGCATATTCGCAACTGTTTATTAGTTTTTTTTTTATAGTATATATAGCATACAAGAAACCGGAGCCATTTTAATGACTACCGACGCCCATAGACATTACACCGATGCGTTACCCCCCTTCCTTCTCCTACCTCCTTGGGCCACCGGCTGCTTACACACCGCACGAAACGCGACAGGACAGTTGTCACTTCATGCCGGTGTTGTCTAAGAGGTACTTTCCCGGTCGTGCCGGCCCAAATCAGCTACATTCATGCCTACAGCGTGGCATTTCCTCTTACTTAGTATATTGTTTATACCTATACAGTTTCTTAATGCTTTTAAGACTTAATTTATTTTGATAAAAGTTAATAATCAATCCTTTTTAGAATTATTATTATCTTATTTTCGGCGTTTCAACACATTTTCTCGGTGCTACGAGTAGGTGCTATACTACAAACTTCAGACCGAATTGGTTCAATGAAAAAGAAACAATTTGATTTGCATTTAAATAATAATATGAACTCTTTTAACTATTACTTTGTAAATGATATTACATTTTTTTTTACATTGAGATATAGAGATATACAGATGGAAAAGTACACCTGAACAAGTTAGTGGGACTTCTCACTTGCCCCTAGTATAGTTGAATATCGTACGTATTATGAAGAAATTATGACAATATCCTTAAACTCGAGAAAAAATACTACTCTCACTTAGAGATAATTTATACTACGTCGTTCAGAAAAATGAGCATAAAAATCGTAATATGCAAATTGTAATGGACTATTAATCCCCGCAGTGACCTTTTCTCTTTCCCTTTGTATTTCCTGAAAATTAACCATCAAATGACAGGACATTTATAATAATATAAGATATAATAAAAGAATAAACCACAGTCCAGGGACTGTGATTTATTTTATTGTCTATTTCAGATTTTCTATTAATTATTATTAAATTATCTCTTTACTTTTTTACTTTTACTCTACTATAATTATAGCATCAACACGCCGTGTCTGTCTGTTCAAAATAAACGAGCCCTAAAATATTTCGCATGCGTTTTGAGGTTGAAAAAATTTCCGATGGAGGCCGATACCAAAAAATCCACCTTGTTACGTATTCAGCTCTCGATGTGGCTGTCCTCGGGCGGGTACATCGATTATAGCGTGGTTTAGAAAAAAAACAGATTAGGACGCCTCCACCTAAAGTTGTATACAGCTCGTATTTATGTTTTTTGCTAGTATATAAAACGACATAATTGGTCTGTACTAATTAATTAAAAAACGAGTAAGCAAAAATATACATCAAAGTAGCAATAGAAAAATAAGCCAATATTTATATGAACGGTTGATGGATTATGACAGAGATATATTATTTTGGCAAAATCGAAATGACAGCATTTCTTGTTGTTGCTTTTTGTAATCAAAATCACTGTTTAGTAAATTACGTAATTAAGTATCAATATTAGCTTTTTTACCCGGCTCGTCTACGTATGTTTTCTAACGTGTAAATTGTCACATGACACATAGATATGGCCTGTCATATCCATGTATGTATTTCCCCCCTTCCTCTTCCGCCCTCCATAGGCCATTGGCTACCTACACCGCACGAAACGCGACGACATCACAATTCGTGACACGTCACTTTACGCCGGTCTCGTGCCGGCCAAGCGAGAGGTACCTACCTCCCCAGTCGTGCTGGCCCAATTCGGCTACGTGCATGCATGTAATGTAGCACTACCTCTTACTAAACTATATATATCTATAGTCTATAGTTAGTTGCTATTTGAAGTTGAATTTTGATAACCAAACTAAAATTTTCGCCAACTGCCTAAAATAAAAAGACGAGGATTTGATTAAGAGTAACTGTAATGCCTTATGTCGGTTATACTCATACGCTACATAATGATTTAATATTCGTAAAATAAATACTTTAAAGTGTTTAGTGCTAAGTAGTAAAATGTTTGTATATGAACAAGTCTCATAGGAGTTTTATAAAATATTCAGTGATTTACTTTAGTCCCAATACCAACTGAAGAAGTCAAACTGAAGTTTACAGTATGGTTTGTCGATTTCATTTTTAAAATAAAATTGTCAAAATATATATATTTAGGAAAAAATAAAGAATATGTTTATTGAATTATAGATGTGATTAATCATGGGGACAAGTTATAATCCTTAATTGAAAAGTCCTACTTTTATTTAATTGGATAACACTTTCTCTGTCTTCATCATTAATGTTATATAACAGAAATAAAAGAGAAAAAAATCGTGTAGAGTATACTAAAATCATAAAAGAAACCTGGATTAAATCAAAAACATTAGGTGAAATGAAAATAATAAAGAACGGGCCTCAAAGGAAATCCAAAGCACAGAATTATTAAGCTCAAAGCTAGACTTTTGGCACGAGGTTGACCCGCAATTGCATTAAGCGCTTTGCTCATAAACATTGCGATAGCAAATTTTATTTTCGTGGGTATATTCTTTCATCTCATGATCTTAATTCCAATGTTCCATTAAACACAAGATTTTTAAAATTGTATTCGTAATAACTGTAATACATAACTGTATTGTTTATTCAACATTCCCTCATTTCCCAACTCGTTAGAATGACAGTGCGACACAAGCAGAGAAAAATCAGGCACAGGACCGCCGGCTAACCGAGGCACAGGTGTGTAATACCGTATCAAACAGCTTTAAACTACTCTTAGGTTCACACACAAGAAGTAAATGGAAGAGATTTCCCCCTTAGTCGGCTCACCGAAAACTCAAAATATGGCGTTCCATGAAGCTCACAGGATGAATCGAGTCGATCCCTTAGCAGAAATGTAATTAATTACCTACCAGGAAATTAAACTTGAGTAAAACTCGGTAATTTGTTATTTCTTGTATCAAATAGTTTCGATCTCCTTATTGCTACAGTTTCCCGGTTGACAAGCCGTTGGTGTCCGCGCTTCGTTATCAAATTGTCGCGCGAACTTTTCTCATCTCATCTTACTTTTTCGTTATTCTATTTCACCTATTTTTTGATTTTTCTCGAATCTCATTAACAGGTAAATAGGCTTAATATTAAATCAATATTATCTTTATGTATATAAAGTACTAGCTGCCCGACAGACGTTGTCTTGTTGATATAATGACTGAGACCATATATCTATGACTGAGACTGAGAATGAAGACGTAGCTGCATTCGCGTTCGCTATTAAAATTTAAAACGTAAACTTGTTGTATTTTCTAAATATTGTTTTTCATAAAACAAGTGTTTTTTTTTTATGGTATAGGGGGGCAAACGTGCAGTTGTAGCCATTTTCATGACTACCGACGCCCATAGACATCGGCATAGACTATACAGATGCGCTGCCCCCCTTTCTCCTCCCACCTCCATGGGCCACCGGCTACTTACACACCGCACGAAACGCGACAGCACAGCTGTCACTTCACGCCGCGCCGGTCTCGTGTAAGCGAGAGGTACCTCCCCGGTCGTGCCGGCCCAATTCGGCTGCATGCAAGCATGCAGCGTGGCACTACCTCTTACTCGTTTAAAAAAAAACAAAAAATCGGCGCACAAGAGGCGTAAACTACGAAAAAGCGAACATTACTCGATTACAGTTTCAATCGAATGAAACTCTCTCGCTTTTTCAAGAAATAAATAATAACAATATAATATAACAACGATAAATCTAACCGCCTCCTTTTTATAGTTTTGATATATGAGGCCCTATATTGTGTTCGCTCAGAAAAAGCCCTTCTAATAATGTTATAAAAAATAACTTTTACCGCCAAATGTCTAATGACCGAAGGTGGTCTCAAGAGTCTTCAGCAAAAGGTATAAAAATGTTGATCAAAAGCAAAATAATATAAATATTAAAAAAGTCTTTCTTTATAACTTGATATAATGAGATATTTCTACCTTCAAAACGGAATCAAAGTGAAATTTCTTTACAAAGACATATCGATAGAATGATATTAAAAACTGTTATGACATTTTCATACCTTCATCAAACGAATGCTTTCTTTGTTATCTGCATTCAATATCGTACTTGATCTACTTTTAGCTTTTTTCTAGCTTTTATTTAATTGGTAAATGGGCAGTTGGAGTTCAGTTATCAAAATTAGTAATAGCTATTGATGCCGAAAATCACGGCAAATCACAGCCAGAGATTAACCCATTGTCCTATGGGCAATCAGGGGTATCTTATAAAATGCCTTGTTTACAAGGCATTTTATGAGATACCCCTATGCATATAGTCCTATATATACCCCTATATAAAATGCCTTGTTTACCAGGCATTTTATGAGAAAAGAATTGAAATAAAATGGGACTTTTAGGAAGGTTTTGAAAATAAAATAACAAATATGAACTGTCCTCAACAGCATAGCTGCTGCTGATGACCTAACTAGTCATAGACGTAGCAGCAAACACTTATATTATAGCAAATGCGGACTATTTTAATAGCGCACGTTATTTGCGACAAAAAGTTTTAAATTAAAACAAAAGTACTGAAATATTTATATTTAGTAAAGCATTGAACACCTCTGCCAAATATAACTAATATATAGAATTTTTTGTCAATAGTATCTTAGTAAAATATGATGACTAAGTTAGTCTTACGATATGTCTGCTGTGCGGACCATCCTATTTACTTTAGCAGAAAATAATACATCGTCTACATGGAAATACTTCGTGAAAACATTTACATCTAGAAGCTATGGCATGAAACCGTTTCTAAATGTAAATGTACAACAATACATTTGCTGAAATCCCATGTGTGTTGTCAAAGCTGTCGGAATATAATATGTTTAATTTAGCTACAAACTATATTTTGTTCTAGATTATGTAAGAAACTAAAGCAATTATCATCATAAGTACAATAATTCATTAACCTTTCTTCCATTAAATTACTTATTCAATTTCTTTATCCCTATAATGAAAATTTTACAATGGAACGTAAACGGTTTCCAGGCAAGATTCGAAAACATAAAACTAATATTAACTGAAATCAATCCATTATTCCTTTGTATTCAAGAAACTAATTTTAAAAACAAGTATTGTGCTAAGCTTAATAATTATGTACATTTTTATAAAAACCACACACATGGCATTATTGCAAGCGGTGGCGTTGTTACTTATGCTAAACCTCATACCTTCCCTGAACAAATCATTATCAATAGTTCCCTAGAAGTCGTAGCGATAAGAGTTAAATACCCTTTAGCTGTTACCATCTGTAATATATATTTACCTAATAGCTGTTCGTTTAGTAGGATTGATTTAAATAATTTAGTTACTCAGCTTCCACAGCCCTTTGTCATACTGGGAGATTTTAATAGTCACCATTTTCACTGGGGATCAAACCATTGTGACTCGAGGGGTAAAATTGTGGCTGACTGGCTTGATTCTCATGATGATATAATTCTTTTAAATAATTTTTATCAACCAACTCACTTTAACAATAGTAGCGGTCACACAAGCAGTATCGACTTAACGTTTACTTCACGAAGTATTTCGACATATTTCACTTGGAACGTATCTGAACATCTTTACGATAGTGACCATTTTCCAATTATTATTAACACACAAATAGACTTGAGCCCTGATTAACAAAATCAAATTCCACATTTTAAATATGAGGGGCGAACTGGCTAAACTATAGTAATGAGATCGAGAGTAAAATTATACAATTAAGTAGAATCGATCT
Source organism: Calycopis cecrops (assembly GCA_001625245.1). NCBI lineage: Eukaryota > Metazoa > Arthropoda > Insecta > Lepidoptera > Lycaenidae > Calycopis > Calycopis cecrops. The sequence goes on along the minus strand of LUGF01054946.1, from coordinate 94,013 downwards.
ATCCTCTCAATATTGTATAAATGATTTAGTAAAAGATTTTAATCAAATCCTTATCACGGTAGCTGAGAAATTTATCCCTAAAACCACTGGTAAATTAAGAAAAAGGCAAGTCCCTTGGTGGAATGAAGAATGCTCAAAGGTATTAAAAGAATCTAAAAAAGCTTATCGGGCATATGTGAAACAAAGGAGGAAAAACCATAACACCATTCTTTGTCTCCAAGAAGATTAAAGAAGAATTACTAAAAGTAGAATATCGAAAAAAAAGAGCCAGAACTAGGAGATTATTTAAGGAAAGTAGGAAGACAAGTTGGGAAAAATTTATTTCATCTATTAATAGTTCCACACCAATAAATTTTATTTGGCAAAAAATTAATTCCATTAATGGACAAAAAAGTAAGATAGAAAAAATTGTTTTAAAAGACAGTCAAAGTAAATATAGTTCTGACCCAATAGTAAACTCCGAGCTATTGGTAACTGCATTCGCTGCAAACTCTAACTCCAACAATTATGATGAATCTTTTCTACAATATAAAAATCGAACTGAATTGCACGAAAATGTCTTTGATTTACAAGACAACAGTAACCCTATAAATGAAAACATCACGTTACATGAGCTTAATCTTGTCATCCACGAATTGAATAACACAAGCCCGGGTCCAGACGGAATATCAAATGTCCTAATAAAGAAACTCCCCCTCGTAGCCTTGGAGAGATTACTTGATATCTATAATTATATATGGATTAAACAAACCTTTCCAGATCAGTGGAGGGAAGCTATTGTTGTCCCTGTTCCCAAAACTGGCAAAAACACCAGTACAGTGAAAAACTTTAGACCAATTTCCCTGACTTGTAATTTATGTAAAGTTTTTGAAAAAATTGTTAGTAAGAGATTAAGATGGTACCTAGAACACAAACAACTGCTATCGCCATTTCAGTTTGGTTTTAGTCAATTTAGATCAACATTAGACCATCTTACCAATTTAGAAAATGATATTTGCACATCCTTTGCAAATGGAAATAAAATTGTAATTATAGCACTTGATCTGGATTTTTCCAGATCAAGTGCTATAATTACAATTTTATTACGCTTACGAAACGGTCTGGAAACATAGGGTCATACAACTTCTAGAAGAATTTAATATTAAAGGTAATCTTCTTGCATTTGTTATTAACTTTTTAAGTAATCGCAGAATAAGAGTAAGAATTAATAATACTCTTTCAAATCGATTGATCACTGAAAACGGTTTACCTCAAGGTTCTGTTTTAAGCGTTATTCTTTTCTTAATTTCGATTAACAATATTATGAAAGTTATTGAAAACCCAGTAAAGGCATACTTGTTTGCAGATGATTTAACAGTGTTATGCAGTGGCAATGATCTAAAAATAACCGAAAAACTTTTACAAGACACTTTAGACAATCTTAGTAATTGGTGCAAATATACTGGATTTAGATTTTCTGCAACAAAAACTGAATTTATGATATTATCAAAAAAAAAGAACAAAAAACACCTTTAAATTAAGAATAAATAATAATAACATCAGAGAAGCTAATAATTTAAAGATATTAACAACATTTGTTACTAACATGTTGTTACTAACATTTGATCCCAAGATGAACTGGGTTACTCACATTAAAAAACTAAAATCTGAGTGCCATTACAGGATGAACGTTATAAAAATCTTATCAGCAAACACTTGGGGATCGGATTCTAAATGCATTAAAAATACTTACAAAGCCCTAATTAGACAAAAAATAGATTACGCTGCAATTATCTATGACTCAGCTTCGAGCAACGTCTTAAAACTTCTAGACAGCACTCACAATCAATGTTTAAGATTAAGTTTAGGAGCGTTTAGAACAAGCCCAGTTAAAAGTATCCTTGTTGAATCAGACGAATTGCCTATGCAATTAAGGCGGAAACAATTATGCCTCACACACGCAGCCAAACATATTACGAACTATAAACGGTCCTTTCTTAAAGAAACCTTAATTCCATCAGATATCGAATATGATTTAAAACCATCTCTTCCCGTCCCTTTAAAATTAAGAGTCAAAAAGTATTTAGATGAAATCAATTTCAAATTCCCACCTTTTTTCTCTCTCACTTACCCAGTTCCTCAGCCACCATGGCAAAGAGTAGAACTAACCGTAAATTTAGATGTAGCTAACAGAAACCCTAAAAAATCTACCCTTATTTACATTTACAAAGATCTGTATCATGAAATTATAGAAAAATATCCGGATTTCCAACTATTCTTTACAGATGCCTCTGTTTTCGAAGGAAAGTCAGGATGTGCAATTGTATCGTCAACAAATGCTTGGAAATACAGATT
>LUGF01054946.1:73113-88933 GCA_001625245.1 Calycopis cecrops | reverse complement strand
TAACCAAACCAAAATTGCCGCCAACTGCTTAAAATAAAAAGACGAGGATTTGATTAAGAGTAACTGTAATGCCTTATGTCGGTTATATTTATACACTACGTTAAGATTTAATATTCGTAAAATAAATACTTTAAAGTGTTTAGTGCTAAGTAGTAAAATATTTGTCTCATAGGGGTTATATAAAATATTCAGTGATTTAGTTTAATCCCAATACCAACTGTCAAACTGAATTTTAAAGTATGGTTTGTTGATTTCATTTTTAAAATAATATTGTCAAAATATTTAGAAAAAATGAAGAAAATGTTTTTTGAATTATAAATGGAATTTGTCAATGGGATAAGTTATGATCCTTAATTAAAAAGTCCTAATTTTATTTAATCCTCTTTTATTTAATTGATAACACTTTCTCTGTCCTCGCCTCTTACATCATTAATGTTGTACCTAGAAATAAAAAGAGAAAATAATAGTGTAGAGTATAGTACTAAAATCATAAAAGAAACCTGGATTAAATCAAAAACATTAGGTCAGATGAAAATAATAAAAGAACAGGCCTCAAAGGAAATTCAAAGCACAGAATTATTAAGCTCAAAGCTAGGCTTTTGGCACGAGGTTGATCCGCAATTGCATTAAGCGCTTTGCTCATAAACATTGCGATAGCAAATTTTATTTTCGTGGGTATATTCTTTCATCTCATGATTTTAATTCGAATGTTCCATTTAACACAAGATTTTCAAAATTGTATTCGTAATAACTGTAATACATAAGTGAACTGTTTATTCTACATTATCTCATTCCCCAATTCGATAGAATGACAGTGCGACACAAGCAGAGAGAAATCAGGCACAGGACCGCCGGCTAACCAAGGCACAGGTGTGTAATACCGTATCAAACAGTTTTAAACTACTGTTAGGTTCACACACAAAAAGTAAATGGAAGAGATTTCCCCCTTAGTCGGCTCACCGAAACCTCAAAATATGGCGTTCCATGAAGCTGACAGGATGAATCGAGTCGATCCCTTAGCAGAAATGTAATTAATTGCCAGGAAATTAAACTTGAGTGAAACTCGGTAATTTGTTATTTCGTGTATCAAATAGTTTCGGTCTCCTTACTGCTACAGTTTCCCGGTTGACAAGCCGTTGGTGTCCGCTCTTTGTTATCAAATTGCCGCGCGAACTTTTCTCATCTCATCCTACTTTTTCGTTATGTATTTTCTAGGCGTAAACTACGATAAGGCGAACATTACTCGATCACAGTTTCAATCGAATGAAACTCCCTCGCTTTTTCAAGAAATAAATAATAACAATATAATTTAACAACGATAAATCTAACCGCCTCCTTTTTAAAATTTTCATATATGAGGCCCTATATTGTGTTCGCACAGGAAAAAGCCCTTTTAATAATATTATTAAAAATAACTTTTACCGCCAAATGTCTAATGACCGAAGGTGGTCTCAAGAGTGTTCATCAAAAGGTATAAAAATGTTGATCGAAATCAAAATAATATAAATATTAAAAAAGACTTTCTTTAGAACTTGATATAATGAGATATTTCCACCTTCAAAACGGAATCAAAGTGAAATTTCTTTACAAAGACATTTCGATAGAATGATATTAAAAACTGTTAAGACATTTTCATACCTTCATCAAACGAATGCTTTCTTTGTTATCTACATTCAATATCGTACTTGATCTACTTTTTTATCTAGCTTTTATTTAATTGGTAAATGGGCAGTTGGAGTTCACTTATCAAAATTAGTAATAGCTTATGCTGCCGTAAATCACGGCAGATCACAGCCAGAGATTATTTGCTTTATCCCATTGTCCTATGGGCAATCAGGAGCTAAACAAGGCATTTTATGAGGAAAGAAATGAAAAAAAATGGAAATTTTGGGAAGGTTTTGAAAATAAAATAACAAATATGAACTATCCTCAACAGCATAGCTGCTGCTGATGACCTAACTAGTCATAGACGTAGCAGCAAACACTTAGGTATATTACAGCAAATGTGGATTATTTTAATAGCGCACGTTATTTGCAACATAAAGTTTTAAATTGAAACAAAAGCTCTGTAATATTTATATTTAGTAAAGCATTGAACACCTCTGCCAAATATAACTAATATATAGAATTTTTTGTCAATAGTATCTTAGTAAAATATGATGACTAAGTTACTACTACTACTACTACTTACTAAGTCTTACGATATGTCTGTTGTGCGGACCATCCTATTTACTTTAGCAGAAAATAATACATCGTCTACATGAAAATACTTCGTGAAAATATTTACATCTAGAAGCTATGGCATGAAACCGTTTCTACGAGTAAATGTAAATGTACAACAATACATTTGCTGAAATCCCATGTGTGTTGTCAAAGCTGTCGGAATATAATATGTTTAATTTCGTTACAAACTATATTATCTTAGTCTACATGAAAGCAACAATATCATACCAATATCTATGTGTGATTATTTTCACTGCAATATCTTACGTAAATGAAACGACATGTCTATAACAAATATAATATTTTTGTTATAGAACTTTTCATGAATGACCACGAAACTACTTGAAGGCGATAAATTTTACCGTGACAATATACGTTTTAGCCGATACAAAATTGGGATCAAAAATAGTAAATTGTATAATGTGTAACCTAACTGTAGTAAATAAAATACTTCTTCATTATTTAAACAATGATATTAAGTGCCGTTATCAACAACCCAGTGTATGCCGCTGTGCTCGGTCTTCAGCTATCCGTCTCCGCTGCTTGTCATTTTGCGTAAGTATAAATAAATAAGACTATTCCGTGAAAATTCGTCCTATTTAATTACTATGTGTATTTATGAATATTAGGTAGTTGTTAATAAACCAACTTTTTATAAAATGAGCACGACGTCCCGACGACGTTCGAAACGTTTATTTAAAGTTGTTTTATTTTAAACAAGGTATATTTTAAAATTTTGAGCTATTTAAGTGTTTTAAATTAAGTTTTAAAGAGCTTGTCACCTGTTGGACGGGCAACTCAGTTTCTTTTGAGATATATCGTATTTGGCACAAACGAACTGTCTGAGCCTTTTGATAACTACCGTAGCCCATAAGCACCTGTATAATTGGTATGCAGTCCTTTCCTGCTCATCTCTCACGAGCTGCTGAAAACTCGTGTTGTTACATACAACAGATGCGTGTCACAACACGAAATCTACCGTTTACCACTTCTTTGCAGCGATATCAATTATTATGCATGGAAGGTAACCCGATTGTATGTTTTGGGTGCAATGTAGCAAAAAATACTCGCACAAACCTACGTTATGTAATACGGTACAGAAAAGTTAATAAAAGGAAATGTTTAATAAACTGATGGTTTATTTTTTCACTTTTGTAACGTTTATTGGACTGCATAATTACGACAATAATAATGGGAAATGGTTGGAGTTTCATTTCCTTGATATTAAGTCAGTAAGTTCAGTTCAAAGCACAATGAACTGTAAGAAACTACCCTCCCATTACCTTAATTGGCGAAGTTTGCGTGACTACATCTGTAAACAAATGTTATTTCATTAACATTCGTGATATAACACAGTAGTTAGCGCTCTGTTAACGTTCCATGTTCAATAAAACAAAAGTTTTATTCAGTTTTATGTTTAATTTTATAAACTGGAGACTCTGAGATGGGCAGGACATTAAAAGATAGGATGAACCCACCGTTTTGGTTTAGTTTACCGCAGTAATTAGCTTAGCCGTAGTGGTACAGGCTCGATATCTGACAATGTTTAAAGCTTGGGTGTAGTCGATATCCCGAGTTTCTAAGAGTTAAAAATAAAACTATGAACATCCTCCGTCTCAACCAGATTCTCACTTGAAGATTATTGGATTAATTAGAAAGTTTCTTAAAACATTTTATATAGTATAAGAAGCGATAGCCTCCGGGTGACCACCAACAATCATGGAGCCTTTTGGTGAGTACTACCAACCCTAAACCTTCGTACAAAGGTTAATGTGACACATCCCTCTTGTTCGACCAACCTCTGAAATGGAAAACCATGCAGATATCAAATATTATTATTTTTCCATTCAAAATCATTTATGTTCAGCTGTCGGTCCATTACGGGGACATTTTTTTCTAATTCTCTAGATATATAAGACAATACATACTCTTAAGTTAATAATGAATTAAGAAATTACATTTATTTTTTAAGATTTCTTTTGCTAATCAATAAATAAATAAACATGTAAACATGTAAACATGTAGTAGAAATGTTCTGTAAATAAAAAAATCTCTTTAGACGGCTATCGGAAACATATTTTTATATATTTGTTATATTTAGAAAATAGTTAGAAAATATTTTCTATTTGAGGAATCATAATATTATTTCAAGGGATGGTGTACAGAATGATATCGATAAGATATAAGTGCGTGTCCTAAATATAATATACGCACCTAAATTTGATGCACTTAGCAGAGTGGGTTTGCAGTCTAACAGTATGCTAGATACGTTTATCAAAATACTGAACCGAAGTAGGTCGCGAATAACTACAATGTAAAGAACAAAATAATTCAGCGCTGGGTGAGATTTTTTTATCGTTTGACAAACTTTTGCATTATGTATGAAGCAAGCGGGTCGTATACAAAGTTCTCCGGAGCAAAGGTTATTATTACAGATTTAAAGAGGCTGAGAGTTTCTATGTGGAATGGATACTATTTTCACATCGTAAGTAGATTATTTTTGTTGCAATATTTACTGTCGAATTAGTTCCAGGCCACAGTGTAAATAAATTTTAAGATAAGGGAAATCAAACATGGATTCGGATCGTTTAAATACCTTGCAATTTTTAAAGAGCATAAATGTTATGTAGTCGTGGTGTCGAGAAGAAGAGAAAAAGGGAGGAGCTTTTACTCTTCTTCTCGACAACAGAAACCGCACGAAACTAAATAACATATCTGCCAGTACATTACGCCAAATAGCAATTAAAAAATAAACAAAATGTCCTCCAAATAAACCGTTCCAAACATGTAAAGCTAATTGAAAAGCGAAAATGTCGCTTTAAATGCAACTGAATGGTAATCAAGCGCTGCAGCCAGTCGACTAAATGATGAAAGATTTCGAGACGCATTGTAAGCGAACGGTTAAATTACTATGTTTGATACAATAAATATAGAAGTTTGTGAATATGTTTCTATTGAAAAACAACTAAACGTGAATATGAATTTTTTCTCACTGTTAAAACTGTTGTGCATTTTCTTCAGAATGTGTATATTGTACCTACTTAAACAGAATGGTAATTTATTCTTACCTGTGTATTATATATTGTATTATGTTATGTTCAACTCACACATAATTATGAGTACCTAAGTGTCCTACTTTCTACAAGTACCTAAATATTTAATGTGAATATGACACAATTAATAATTTAGAAGGAAAAATTGAATATATTAAACTAACGATATTTAAAATTACGTACTACTACTACTTAAAATACTTATATCATAATAGGTAATATTTTATGTACAGGGGATAATAATAATTATGTTTATAGCGAATACCGCAGACCTGCTGTAGTTTGTAGATACCGTATCGTATTGTGTGGGTGTTGTGGGTAAGGGAAGGTAGGACGGCGCTGAACAATAGTTTTGACCTCTCGACCGGATTTAGCGTGTTACCAGCGTAAGTATGGCGCTGATAATCTTCACTTTACAAGCGATAGCGGGTTACTTTTTCCAATTATCATATTTATGTTAATCATTCAAAATATGGATAGGCTTTAGTATTTTTTTTATAGTAAAGGAGGGCTAACGAACAGCCGTCATTTTCTTTTTTTTCATGACTACCGACGTCCAGCCATTTTCATGACTACCTACGCCCACATATTATATCCAGTCATATCCGGTTATACAGATGAGCAGCTCTCCTTCCTCCTCCTACTTCAATGGGTCACTGGCTACTTACACACCGTACTAAACGCGACAGCTCATCTGTCACTTTACTCCGGTTATGTGTAAGTGAGAGGTACCTTCCCAGTCGTGCGCGCCTAATTCGGCTGCATGCAAGCTTGCAGTGTTACCTCTTACAGTGTGTACCTCTTACAAAAAAACTACTTAATAGATATATTTTTTCATTGTTGATTTTTAACTTCAGTTTTAATAACATAATGAAATGAAAAACAATCTGAAACATGGACTCTGGGTTCTAAAGTGCACCAAATATAATACAGCATAAAATATATTGGAGATGAGTTCTGGGATCTCATGCGCAGACAGAAAACAGCTATTGTTGGGCAGCCTTCTAGGGATATTCGGATGCGAATGTTTGTTTTGTCACAGTGGCAAGCTAGAAAATTTAGTAAATAAAGACAAATACACGAATCACGATTAAAGTGCAAAAAGTCAATGATAATGTAAAAAGGTAAAAGCGAAAAAGTCGGTGATATTACTTTTGAAAACATATATTTTCTGTCTCGCTCGCTCCGCTCAAGATCTTGTTCCATGACAGCAGTAAAAGTATTAATGTGATATTATAATATCACTAGTGTGTGCAGCTTTTATTCACAATTATAGGTATACCTTGTTTGTACGAATTAACATTCAGGATAAGTTTGGGTCCCTCATATTTTGTTATTCATACATTTTATATTGTAAAGAACATAATATAGCCACGCGGGCTCACATTTATTTCCACAATTAACCGCCAACAATCTCTTGAAACAAAATTACTTTGTAGTGAGAATGCGGTATATCTAATGTTTATTTATTATTATTATTATTAAGACATTCACATTCTTTTTATCTTTGATTTGTAGGTTTCATGTTGAGCATCTTGTTATATTTTTATTAACTCCAGTTTGTCTTTTGATTCTACTTATGTATTTTTTTATTGGAAAAAATATTTTTTTATAAAGAAAAAATAAATTGTCTGAAAATGAAAATGAAAAATAAAATGTTAATTTTATTATGTTCGTGATTATATTGATAAAGTGCCTTAAACTATACAATTAAATGAGAATAAGAATACATTCCTTACTATAAAAATAATTAGTTTACTTAATTAACTTGGTAGAAAAAGTTTTATAAGAGCAAGTTTGATAATTTAAACTAATATTTATTCAGTCTTTCCACTCTGACCAACTAAACTGACCAACTGCAACTGACCAACTATTTCTTGTTCCCAACGGTACAACTTTTTAGTTGGTTCGATTGGAATATGTTATTTTTTTATATTTGTTCCTGTTTGCACAACTTTTTTTTTATATTGATTTCAAAATTAACAGTATAATAGAAATCAGTATTGTCTTCTGTAGGACGTGAAGTGTTCATTAAATACTACTTATATTTCAATTTCAGCTTCTTTGGAATATAGAAAAACAGATACAAAATATAATTTGACTACCTATACAAAATATATATTATGTGTTACTTAAATAATGTACAATTGTTACAAGCCTTTCACGTTGTTATAAATTAATAATGTATTTCTGATGTATTATTCATAACTGCAAATGTTTTCATGTCACACTAAATTAACACGATGAATAATGTCATTAAGTTAGTTAATCATTAATAAGTTTAGCTATATGCTAATTTAGTGACTATTGTTTATTTTTTTATAGATATACTAGCTTCCGCCCGCAGCTTTGCCTCCGTGGATTTTCGATTGTAGATTACGCCCCGAGTATTCTTTTAAAAAAATTTCAATGTACAGTTGTGACTTTCCTGCGATTTTATTATACAAATAGATTATTATTATACATTCAAATCCAGCTTGTTTATTGTGTCTCAGTTTCACTAAAGTATGTAATGAAGAAAAATAAGTGGGAGGGAAAAGATCATAATATTAGGTATATTATTATCTTGAGTATGTGAAAGAAAACGAGCTTTTGGCGCCTTGTGACTTCCGACGCTAATAGACACCCGAATATTGTTATAGCGTTGTGTTACCCACTTTACTTTCTTCCTTACATTGCTCCACCGGAAATTCACATAAAACATCGTCATAGCTGGTTGTTTGTGGCGTAATGTTCTAGTGATATCTCTTTGGTATCTCTTCGGTCCCGCTGGCCTAATTTGATACAATGCAGCATGATACGAGTATAACCTCGGAAGCAGTTCACTTGAAATATATAGTGCGACGGGCGTCAATGGTTGTAATTTTATCACACACTTTTTTATAAGTCTACTTATGCGGTATTCATCATGCTAACTTGAGCATTATTAAAACTTTTATCTGCCCATATGAGATAAAATAACGTCTCTTCAAATTTTAATTAATACTGTGACAACCGACTTAATAAGATAAACACCATATCTAAGCAATTTATAATCTATAAACGATTTAGTGTTACGAGCTGATCTGTAATTAATAATATTGCTTTGACTCGTCGTGTGTGATATTACCATGTATTACCGTAATATATTAGCCCCATTACCAAAATATGTTTATGTGGCTTATGGGGTTTCTAATTAATTACTGATATTGCGGTCAAAATTGAACTACAATTTGAATATAGCTGTTAAAATTAAAACATCCACAAAACATATGCTATAAAGAGACTGTAGTGACTTACCAATCTTCATCATTCTCAGACCTACCCGATATGCACACAAAAATTCATGAGAATCAGTCTAGCCGTTTCGGAGAAGTACCTATGGTAACAAGCATTGTGACACAAGAATTTTATATATTATGTTACGATGAGTTGTTATTTCCCGTAGTATTATACGTATTTCCCACATTCAAATTTATATTTGGAACGATATCATCTGACAATAAAGAACAAGTCGTGGAATCAGATAGAGAAGTCATTTTAGCCGCTCATGGTCTATTGTTGGCGAAATTATTGTCCTGCTTTGAAGAAAATTAGTTTTTCCGATTACATTGATGGTGTTTGATGACTTTTGGTTTATGATTACAAGTGGAATCTTTTGTGTTATTTATATTTAGACTGTTGGGTTTTTAGAGGACGGAGAATAAAATGTCTAATGTGAAAAATATGTCTTTCGTCAATTACATTTTTAAGATGTTTAATCCTTAACATTTATGGCGAAGTGTGAAAAAATATAAACACGATCAGTATAACACGCTTACTGCATGCTATACGGTTTACCAAGCCTATGTCGCATACGTCTGTTGGGCTGATATTGGAGTTTACGTGAAATTTTTGGAAATATTCTAGTCCCTCGGATAACATTATAATACTATTGAGCTGTTAGCCTCTTAGTAACGTAGCCTCTCAGTAAAGTAGTCAGTTCAGCCAACACATGACGCCTCAAACTAGCTGAAATTTTGTAGATAAGATTAGATTAGAATTTTAGTAGACATTAGTAGATAATTTAGCTGATGAATTTGATCTGACTGCATGTTTTTCCCTTTTACTATAAAAAAATAATACTCTCTATAACGTATATAAAAAAAAACGATTATGATTTACACGTATGTTAGTGTCATATAAAAGTTAAATGAAGCTACATTTATATTAAAATTTAGATTAGAACGACTCAGTTAAACCAAATGCCCGCTCAAAGGAACGTATGAAATCGAATAGAGAGTTTTAATGGCATCTACGTCGCTTAGTTTGCCTATGAAACGTTTGACAACTTTTCAAATTGACCATCCACACCCATACAGTACCTAATTAATATTTGATATTTAAAAAGTATTCTTGGCTAGTTCACTGTAGGAAGTTGGATTATTTTTAATATTACCTCTATTATAGGGATAGGTATTATAAGAGAAATGAGCGATTGGATAGGTAGTGCCGAATAAAACTAAGAAGCTTTTAATGGTTTTTGTCAGTAGTATAATTCTGTGTCTCCTGTGATAAGTGATACAAGTGCAAAATCTTAATTAAACAAAAATATATTTTGTATACCAAAGAGACTAGAATCGATCTGAGTACTATATGTTATTGATAAAAACATTCTCTTTAAAAATCCATTTAATGTTTTTTTCATAAATATTATAATTTTGGAGAAAATCTTGATTTTTCTTCAAAAACCTACGAGTTGTACCTATTAAGATGTTGTAATACAAAAAAAAATCAATGTTAGGTGATAACGAGTTTAAGTATATTAATGTGCAATACTAGAAAGCCTTAAATCAAACACGAGAAATTGCTTTTGGAACCAATACATAAAGGGATACAGCTTTTTTTATATCAATATGCTTTTTTTTTACCTAATTATATCACTTTTCACAATATTATCTCCGAAACTAAAGCAAATAGTAGAAGCACTTGAGTTGGACACAAAAAATCGTAATTTTTTGCTGATTATTTTTATATGAAAAAAAAAAGAGTACAAGTCGACTTATATCATTCATCACAGGAGGAATTATAGTTTAATATTTTTTAGCATAATATAGTACTATCGTGGCAATAGAAATACGATATTATCTTTGAACATTTAAACTAGCTGCTCATGAAATATAGTTTGATGGTAGACAGACAAACGTGCAGTCAGCAGAATATATATGCTACAACGTTGCAAAGTTTCTATGTCAAGTTGTTTAGTCGTGATTGATTGCATATAATATATTATATTGTTCTTTACATTAAATATGTAAAACTTGTATATTTAGAACCATTTTGTATAATATATGTATAAGTAAAAAAATGACACATACACACACAGAGAGAGAGAGAGAATAAATAAATGAAATTAACTGTTTGCTAAAAGTAGTTGTTATTACTTAAACATTACCTGATGTCAATGCAACGACTCTTAAACTAGACGCTCAATTTCCATCGTGTGTCAATTCTGCCAAATATTTGTCTGGCTCCTGACTGTTCTCTTCACGCGAGCATAAAAATCGCTCATTATACTCCAAGACAGATTGATGGCGTGACGTTGGATTTACATATTAATGTGTTAGGCACGTTACCCACCAAAGAATATTACGTATGCTATGTTGAGTATGGTCGGTTTTAAGATAAACTCAAAAGCATTCGTTAATACTCTTACTACTCGTATTTCTTTCGAGACAGTGAAGTTATGTTACTGACTTCCTGCTATATGATAGCTAAAACATGCTTCACTCTATTGTTGTAGTACTCTGTGAAACATAAATATCACCACTGTTGAAACTTCTTATTACTAATTTCGTCTTGGATGAAGCGTGCTGCTGATTCAGAGGGACGGGCGGAGGACCCTCCAGATGAGTAGCTCTTAGTCTGGCATCTCCCTTCAAACCTGTCCGGTATAGGTGCCCGGCATAGCCTTGGGGATCACATAGACATGCAGGCCCCCTCACCAAAAAAAGGTGGCAGCTTCTTTGGGGCGGGGGGTGTCACTATTGCTCTACTTTACAATAATATAATATGCAAGAGTTTCACTAAATTTAACTGCAGCAATTCTACATCTAACCAAGATCCAAATATAAAGATTTTGTAGTTATTTAATTTACACTTTATCATGATAAAATATTTATTAAAATATACTAGCGAAAACTTATTATATCTTTACTCTACATTTCGGACGGGTAACAACTCTTTTGAGTTAGGTAAAGAAACTACAAAACAAACGCGAGGGTATCCAACAAGTCCTAGCCAAATATAGCCTTTGTGAACTTCGTTCATTATAAAGCCTTGAACAGGCTAAATTTAAATGGTCATCGCAATAGCAAGCTCGAGCGGTGGTTGCAAGGGTTAATTTTTAATAAAGCCGTCGTGATTTACGAGCCAGCGTGTATAGCCGCTTTCTTTACCAGATATTTTACGATACTATCGATCCGTCCAAAATTATTGGTACAAAAGGAATATACTGTTTTTTAATGAAGTAATGGATACTGTTTTTTAATTACATATATAAAAAAAATAAAACATAATTTTAAATTATCAAGATTCGATATTATCATGCGACGTCGGATATAAAAATGGCAAATGTGCTATTGCTGCTTTTTCCTGTAAATTTGCGAAAGGTAAACATTTCTCAATACATAATTCTTATTAAAGTACAGGGTTATTTTTAAAACACCGTCAAGCTCTCGAATATAGACAGATATCAACATAACAATATTTGTTAAACGACTTTACGATGACGATATTAAATCTACGTTTATAAAACTTACTGTTAAAATGTAATTTTCTTTAGCCTGCTATCACAACGTTGTAAAACAGAACACGCGTTTGTGATTTCGCAAAAGAAGAAGCTATTGAAAGTCGTATCAAAGCGAAAGTTTTAATGTAACAGTTTTTTTCTATTGTCATTATCGGAAAAGTGTTCCAGACTCTTCCTTTGGCTTAAAGTTTCAGTAGCAGCAATTACTTCCTTTTTCGCTCGATTAAGATTTACTTAGTTAATACAATACAAGATGTCTACGTCAATACTAAAATATAGGCAATGCTTAATTACGATTACATAAAGTCATATGATATTAAATATATTATAGTTTTGTAATGTCCTATTGTATAATATGTAATATTCAAAAATTGTAAATTGTTGTCCCGCTGGGAAACATGGGCTGATAGAAAAAATAAATAAATATGTTATGGAAATAAATTCCCTATGAAATAGATTTAACAAATGCGGATTAAAAGCATTGGTTTTTGTATCAATTAATTTTAAGTTTCTTTCTTAAAAAGGGATTATTTCCATTGAGTGGACTTTCGAAACAACTTTACTTAGTAACGGCTAAATGGCTACATAAGATGGCGGTATTTGATTGGCGATCAGGAAAAATTGATTCTGAAACTGTGCCAATAGGGAATATGCATGTATTTTTTTTATATTTTTAAATGATAATTTACATAGTTACATTAATGTAAAAAAAATATCAGCGCTGAAAAAACAATATTAAGTTCAAAAAAAATGTTTCAAATTAGTAGGCCGATAAAACTTTTGCAGCTACAGCTTTACAAACAGCTTTTTAAACGATCGCCATTTTGCCGCGCTGACATGACGTCACGCATCATAACAACCACCAATGGCAATGCTCCAATGCTCGTGAACAATGATGTTATTTTTTTGTCTTTGACGTCACAATTCGTTTCGACCAATGGCGTGCGTTTCACCTAATTCAATCTTCCCGCATAATTTTTGCACTTTTCAATAATTATTTCCTGATTGAAAACAAAATTATACAAAAAAATATTAATACGTACGCACATCTACAGGAAAAGACTTTACATATAAAAAAAATTATCATTATTTGAATCATACGCATATTCCCTATTGTTATCATATCGTCTGATTTAATAGATTGCATTAGGAAGTTTGTTTATTGTACTGCAGTAAATTAAATATGTTATCACCGACATTTCCTACGTCATAAGGCAATTTCGGTCATTCAGTTGTCTCTATTTCTTATCATTTAATTAGCCAAGAACTTTCATTGACGTCTTCAGAGACTGATAACTGACACAACCAAAAACTACCGTTATGTTTCAATTTATTTTATAGTTTCATTTATTTTCAGTATAATTCTTTACTTACAACTGCAGTTATCAGGTGTCTTATATCCTTATACACTCTTCTCTAATATTCATTTATGCATACTTTTTGTGATTTATTGTTATATTATATTTATGAAAGTAAAATTACATCAATACTTCATACAATGAAGAAATGAAAAAATGTCTATTTCTGTGCGTCAACTAAGATAATCCAGATCAATCTAAATAGGCAAATTAGTGGTTACAAGACAGTAAAAATCAGAGCATTGTAAATTTGATCACTACAAATCAATTACCAATCACACGCATGTCAAATGCATTTTATGCCGATAGTAGATTCTGTAGCATAAATGATAGATGAAAAGCTATATTTGGTTTATTTATAACTTTTAAACGCTATGTTAGGTAGTGTCTTTAATTTATTGTTATTTTTTTCTAAGTTTTTAGCAATTACTATTACGTATTTCATAATAAGTTAAGAGCCGTCTATTTATTGTGGTTTACTATATGCCGTATGGACAATGTTTAGTTTTCCATTTAGTTTAGTTTCCTGATCCTCATTCTTGTTTTTCTCTTCTTTGTTATTCCACTACATTTAAAATTAACTTCAACACACATTGAAACATCTCTTGAGAATTATCGCACGAACAAGTAGCTAGTGAGTCGGTACATTTACACGCTTGTGGCTCGGCGAATCTGCCCCAGGGACCATATTACATTGAACCCACATTACAATCAGTTACTCTGCTTATATCTGTTCATATGCTCACTGTAGAGAAGGGCCGGGGTCAAGTTTAATTGGTAGAGCTTTTATTAGAAATTATGGGTAAGCATTTGTTGTCAAAGGCGTAGTTTGATCGTAACATAGAATATCCTCATAATTATCAACCGTTTCTATGCGAACGTATAATTTAGTTTATAGCAGAGTTTAAAAATAATGGTATGATTGCTAGTACTACTTAGTAGTGTGTTGAAAATATATTACTTAGTGAATGATATAGAGCAGCATTATCTATGTGATAAGTCGCGAATTTAGGTTGCCTCTCGGTGTTTGAAGTCTTAACCTTCATCCATCCTGGGATATTATTGTAATGCTTAAATATAGCTAGGAGAGCTGATGTGACTATGACTTGAGATTTATCAAAGTTAACTAAATTTCTATTAATGAGTTCTTGCAGTAAGACGACGATATTGAATAGAATCCGCACTATAATATTTCTATAAATAATTCCATAATCAAATAAAATAGCTCTGATCTTGATTTTTTTTTACAGTCCGTCCTTTTTACAAAACATAAACATATAAAAGATTTTACACAAAAAAATTAAACTCTTTTCACCTAATTTTGCGTCATTTGCACAATCGCTTAATGTCAACCTATAAAGAATTAAAGATAGCAGCGAATTCCCGTCACGAAAAAATAAACATATCATATTGTTACTACAGCTTGCCGAGTGCTGTATTCGTGTTTCATGTAATTTGTTCTCCAGTACATTACGCCGTGTAAACATATCCGTCAAGGGCCCAGCCCTTTCGCGAGCGTTGTACGATAGCAGGAAGGCGTCCATTTGTCAATTACGCCGAGTGAGAGTTTTTGTGATTTTTTTTCGTAATTGTGAGTTGACTCCAAATATATCTTCCATTTTACCGTCTGTAGGCAAATATATTGTGAGTTCACTGGATGAGAAACCGACGCTCTATGACATCTGCACTTCATTTAACATATAGCATAAAAAAATAAAACATAAAAATCTCCATGAGTAAATAAGAGAAGGAACCTTAATAAAATGATTTTTGATTAGTTATTGAATTGTTTTAGATTATGATCGGATTGAAATATTGGAAGTTGGAACGTGTGTCCCCTTAAGTACGTTGATAAGTCCGTTGAAATAGAATAGTAGGTAGGTACTGCCTAAATATAAAAATCAAATTACATTTATTATATTTATTAGCCATACCCCTACAACTTCTCATGTAATATGTTATCAATAACTATCTACTAAACTGCATATTATTTAAAATATAAATATTGACATGTTTATCAGAGTTTGCTTTTCTTATTTCGCATTATTTACCTAGAAAGGATCTTCATATAAAGCCAAAGTAAATCTAATCTAAAATAGGGTATAGGGTCATGAACACTGCCGTTGTTGTGCGTAAATAAATTTTTGTATTTTTAACCGACTTCAAAAAAAGGAGGAGGTTCTCAATTCGACCGTATATATATTTTTTTTTATGTGTGTTCGCGGATAACTTCTTCGTTTATGAACCGATTTTAATATTTTTTTTTTGTTAGAAAGGAGATACTTCAAGGGTGGTCCCATGATAAGAAAACCAGGATCTGATGATGGGAACCTAGAGAACTAGAGGAGAGCTTTCAAAAATTGTATGGGCGACTAGTACGTTTAATACTTTTTTTATTTAGTATTTTAAAGCACTAC
>LUGF01054946.1:16804-26881 GCA_001625245.1 Calycopis cecrops | reverse complement strand
TAAGTCAAGTATTGGAAACATAAGTAGAATGTTACAACATTAGTGTAGATAAAATATCTTATGCAATCGAACTCTCCTACATAATATAAAAATCATACTGTCAGTTTTTTTATTGTATAAGGGCAAACTAGCAGCCGAAGCTCTTGGAAATAAATATACGAATTGAGATTATCCACTCGCCGGACTAATGCTCTTCCGTCTTCCCCTTGATAGGCCGCCGAAAACTTACCTACAACTTTATAGCTGTCACTTTATCTTTCACTTTTATTAGAATAATATATACGCCTTTTATTACAACGTACTATATTAATCAAATAATAGTTTGTTTCTAAAGCAATACTAAAACAATTGTGTTGTTAATGCCTCATCCGGCGGTGGATTGTGGCTTCCCAACGGGTAGTATAATAGTTCATTGACGTCAATTGTTCAACGCGGTAGCTATTACTATTTAATGACGCTCCACAACAGGATCAAAATAGAAATGGGGCATCCACAAGGGTTCATTTTGGGACCATTTCATTTTCTTTTTTTATTTTATAAATGACTTGCCATGTTACCTAGTTAAATATAACACAAAGATAGTCCTATTTTCCAACGATACGTCTTTTATTATTAAAGATCAAAAGCACTTGTATTTATGTAAACCCATTTAGAACTTGACTAATTTGAAAGTTTAAAATTTTAAATAAACCGTCGTTACTTTATTTAGAGAATACAATTCTAGAACAAAACGTTTTCATTTTTCTTGGTATCAGTTACACTTTTATTAACTTTTAAGCATTTTCACTCCTGACAAAGTTCGTCTAAATTATATCCCGTGAGGCGCTCTAGTGGCTTGCGAAACATTTTTTATTTTATTATTATTCTTAGAAATAGATTTAGTTTTATATTTTAATGAAATTGTTTTAGCTTACGGCTATTTTGTATTTGTATAGGGTTCGTGTTTTATATTTATTTATCCTTCGTCTTGAATCACTTTATCTATCTATTAAAAAAAACCATTAAAATCTGTTGCGTAATTTTAAAGATCTAAGCACACAGATGGCGGAAAGCGACTTTGTTTTATACTATGTAGTGACTAGTGATAGTAATTAGTTAGTACTAAAGATGTTCATAGTGTTTGGTCAGGATCTGAAATGACAACTGTACTTTCGCATTTCCATTAGCCCCTTTGGGGAAAGGATGCAGATGTTTTTGGATATGTCTTTAGCTGAGAGACTTCAACGGTTCCTATTTTGCTTCATTATGTTCTGAATGTAATCCCTTAAAAACTAGAAAACCTTCCAGAATTCCAACGCTTATAACACCAGATCATTGTTTCGCAATCAAATTACTGTTACTAATTAATATAGATATTTGTCCATTATTTGTCACTGTCATATACAGTAGAGGTAGTTGCTCTGAGTTTAGATCGATCCTGACACTAATTTAGTAGACATTGACGAGTGTGTCTTATTTTATACTGTGTATAGCTGGTAGAGGGAAGGGGAACGAAATAAGGAAACTATTTTAGTAAGCGCTACCTTTAGAAGAACATATTAAGAGCGATTGGAGCCTTTCAGTATGTTTATATTATAGTGACAGCATAGCCATAGAGATAAATAGGTGCGTTTTTGTCACTCATAATCACGTTGTCTGTGTCTGGATACCACACCTCTGCGGCAAGGCTGAAACCACGGTGAAGAGAAATTCAGATATTTTATTCAATTAACTTAAACTTAATTATATTATTAATTTCACTCTCGTTAATCTCGTGGCCTTGTGGTACAAGCATGTCTAATCACAAGCGTTATCGCGTTTCGTGCGGTGTGTAGGTATCGGTGGCCCATGGAGTTGGGAGGAGAAAGGAGGGCAGCGTAACTGTATAGCCTCTACGCGGACGTCTGTGGGCGTCGGTAGACGTGAAAATGGCTTCTACTGCTCGTTTGCCCCCCTACACATTAAAACAAGCAACTTTCTATTAGTGAAAAAATTATTAAAACCGATTCTTTGGTTGTGGAGCACATTCTATATCTTGTATATAGAATTATTACTTATATTTATTGCATTAGTAAAGAAGAAGATACATAAAATAAATAAAGAATACACAAAAGTTTCACGTCTTGCCGCCAATACGTCAAGACAATAACTTTAAAACTTCGTGGTTACAGAATGTGTCTAGCAACGGAAAGCTTAAAAGAAATATGTCTAATGCAGTAGCAGTGGTTTATAGTCACATATCTCACTATTTTAAGAACATTTATGTTCAATAGAAACATTTAAAAATATTTAGATCTAGCAAGAGGTATTGACACACTGCACGCTTGCATGCAGCTGAATTGGGCCGGCACTACCGGGAAGGTAGGTACCTTCCCGGTAGTCGCTTACATAAAACCGGCGTAAAGTGACAGCTGTTTTGTTGTGTTTCATGCTGCGTGTAGGTAGCCGGTGGCCTATGAAGGGAAGAGGAGGAAGGGGCGCAACGCATCTGTATAACGTCTATGCGAATGTCTATGAGCCTTGGTAGTCATGAAAATGGCTCCGATTGTTCGTTTGCTCTCTTATGCTATAAAAAAACAAACAACAACACATCTTGACGCCAGTTGGTAATTGGGGTAGGCGGAGAGACCAATAGAGTGCTACGACCCCTAAACTTCTTCCTTCCTTCCTCTATATTCATAACTCTCTTTATACGTCGGTTGCGAATACGAAGCGAAGCCCGTTTGGAAAGTGCCTGATCTGTCCGATATGAAAATATTTTATTTAAGTGTTCCGAATAATATTTCTGTAATGAATAATTTAAAAAAAAATGAGTCTGAAACAAAACGAAATAATAATTTAATAAGAGACAAAATGTTGCTGCCATAACAGTAGCAGCAGATGAGTGGTATATTATTTAGAAAAAAAATACTACGAGCAAATAAAACAACACAACATTTTCGACTTTAATGTTATAAATCTTATTGTGAAATTAAGTAAATTTTTATCAATAAACAATATACACATTACATACATGAACATTATTAACACAAATTTTGGCATAGATTATCTTTGAGACACATTAAAAGAAGTTTTAATAACATAGTATTATATTTTGTGAAAATTAAATCCCATGGAAAATAGAAAATCATCCCATGGCATCCCATATGAACATTTTTTCGGGATAAAAACCTTATTTTTGTTTGTTTTTGTTTTTCCTTATTTTATTAAAAAGAACTCGCTGGGTCTGACTAGTCATTTTAGCTCAAAAGTTCCCGATATTTTCTAAAACGAAAAAGCATACTACTGTACTTGTAAATACAGGGTATTTTTTCAAAGTGTATCCAAATTTTTACATCAGATTCAAAATGGATAACATAGACAATAAGTAAAATACTTTTTTTTTTCAAATTCATCTACCTTTAGTACTTAAACATATTATGCTTTATAAACTTTTGTCTACAATAATACGTCTACTAGTCAAGTCGGGTCCCAAGACTAGCCTAGACTAGCCCGAGGGAGAACCTCGGGCTTCGTGAGATCATATCAAGTCGTTGTGGTTGCCGCTGTTGGGCCTGGCGACACAGGGGTAGTAGCGGTAAGAAAGAGTGGCGGGCTAAGGCCTTTAAAAAATACGTCAAGTATTCTGAGTAAATTCAAAGCGATATGCAATATAACCTCCAGAATGTCAATAAGAAGTGAGAAGCTTGTCTCACCAGGTAATTGTATCGCATTTAGTGATAGGCGTGCGACTTGCAGCAGATCTATTAAATTCCGAAGCGATCCATTCGGTTGAGCTGTAATGAAATACAGCGCGATATCATATTGGGTCGACAACATCGGGCGTAGATAGAGGCTGTTCGTGCTGAAATAAACCGAGATACGTGAAAGAATAGCTATCGCCCTGTCGCAGAATCATTTGAGCTAGCTAGCTGCCGAGTCGTGCCGACATAACCTGACTACAAATCATGATGGCATTCTTTCAAACCTCTCGTCGATCAAGTAAAAACACGTGAAATGGGAATTAATGTATTTTATTTAAGCTTCCGAGAAATAGTAGTAATATCCAATTATATTTTACTCGATAATTCTAACAACTGTTTGAAGGCTTTTAGTTAGAGCATAGTTCGGAATTCGCAAAATCAAGGAATCCTCTCACTTGAGGGTTGTAAAAACTACAGAACTTTAATTTTATATTTATCAATGTTTTGTTTTCTTACGTTCAGTAATGATGCTACTCTGTAATATACATGTTAATCTCCTATTTCTTCCACAAAGATTCTTCTAAATTTTATCTATTTATATTTTTTTATACAAATAATCTAAATTGTATATAAAAGTATAAATATTTTCGCAATATTGTAAAACACTGACAATAATGATATTATAATACGTTTGGAAACATATTGACACATAGAATTGTTTACACATAATAACAGAATATGCAATTTCCGGACTATACCGGATAAGTAATTTCCTATTGTCACAATATTTGTCAGGATATTAAGGTAAAACATTTTATTTAAATATTGTCTCATCAAGCAAGCATATTCAGGCCTAGTCCATGTCAAGGGTACAAATAGAGTGTTATTTTACTTTCTTACGGAGGAGAGGAATATAAAAGCAAATAAGAAACGAAAAAAGCAACTAATTTTTTGTATAAGACTTGATTTAACGAGTCTATTGCTTGTTTTTTCAGATATTTTTGAGATTCAGAAATGCTATTATCTTGCTATGTTTTCTGTATAATGCTTGTCCTTCGAGTCCTTCTTTCATCGCTGTAGCCGATGAGATGGCGTTACCGTTTTGACAGACTTTTCATACATAATTTTTGCTAGTGACTCGCGGGACAACTTGTATTTTATTCCATCATCATCAGAATTTTCATCTTAATAAACACTTTATCTCTCTAGTAAATTGGGCAATATAAAAGTCATTATTTTAATTCCCTTATTCCATTGTCGTCGCTACGTTCCCTTCTTATCTTTTAGCCGTATCTTTACATACACTATCAACTGAACGAATCAGACCCCTCTGGATCCCTTATACTGTGCTACTTTTGAATTTAACTATTTTTAAGTAGGTAATTATAAATTCTTCGCTAGAGAAGTTTATGGGCACGTGTTTATAGGTGTCTAATCATCTCCCCCTACCTCGTTGTGAGTTAATTTCCAACCAATATATAAAAACTCTTCAGAAATACTTTTTTTAAATGTTTCATATTTGATATACCAATAAAATATTTGTATAAATGTCGTCGGCTCGATTTTAAATCGTGCTTTATTTCATTACAACACACTCGAGTAGATAGATTATGCCGACACTCGCTTTGCTGGAGTTTAACATATCATCTGCAAGTCTGACGGCTATCATTAAATAAGCCATAGCTATATCAATTGAGAAGATTGAGACTTACTTGTGATATTGACATTCTTGGATAGGATATTGAATATCACTTCTATAACTTTAACATCTTCCAAGTTATTAAACTATCCGTTTGAGACAGTAATAATTAATTTTGTTAGATAACCCTCCTTCACTATAATACCCAGACAAACTAGCAATCCCTACCTCTTGGTTTTAATTGCCGGCCTATGGTTTTCTAGTAATTTGGAAGATCAGAGTTCAAATGGCCCCGACGGAAATTATTTGGCAATTCTCTATGTATCGTAGAAGCAAACAATCTATAATTAATTCTATAAATAAGGTAAGGTCAGATTAGATTATCTGTTCTCACCATACAAAATTTCCTAGAAAAATCTAAATTTTATTTCAAAACAGAATCGCTGGAATATAATACGATACCGGAAGGCATTAGGGATGTTAGTTATGTGGAAATAAAAATGGCGGACTCGCGTATTGCAACGGGAAATGGATCTCAGAATGGACTTGAACATTTCCAATATTATTTTAAGGAAAATCGTGCTTTTAACGCTTTCCAGCGAATGCACATCTGATATGTAAATATTTGAAATATTTTTAATGTCGCTTTTTATGCATTGGAATAAAATAAGTAAAGTGCGGAGGTACAAGGCAACATAATATGTTTTTAGTTAACATAATCTGGATTTTTTGTATGACATTTGTTTGTATCTTTATTTGCGTCGGCAGTGATATCTATTTTTTTTTTATTTTTTTTTTATTTTATTTATTATCTGCGCTCTGTCTGGTCATTTGATCCCTTAAACTATGGTGAAATGCGTGTGGCTGCTCTGAAGCTTATTTACGTATTCAATAGGAACTGATATAAGACCCTGAAGTAAAAGTCGCCCAAAAGACGTAAGAGTTGTATTTATCAAATCTTCATTTAGCTCTTTTAACAAACATATTTATAACATTCCTGAAAACAAGATCTCAAATGTAGTGTACCTACATAGGTAATATCTTATATTATACTAGACCCGACAGCCGATGACTTGTCATAATTGCAAATATGTTGTCAATAGCCTAAATGTTAACGAGCACAACTAAAAAAATTTCATCAAAATCCGTCTAGTAGATTTTGCGTAAAAGCCGCATAAGACAGAATTACGTCGTCTACAGTTTTATTATAATATAATGATTTTTGCATGATTTTATTAAAGTTATAAATTATATTATATTATATTTGAAAACAAAAATTAGCCAAATCGGTTGAGTCGTTCTGGTCATTTGACGATTAATTTTACATGCATGATATAGATTAAAACAACAGGAAGTTGCACGTTGCATTCATAAATGATATCACGTTGTTCAAGCAAATATTACTCTCTCGTGATATGATACGTTACAGTTGCAGGTGTCTTTATTAGTGGAAGCAAACTGTAATTTTTAAAGAATAAGGTACGTATATGCAGACAAATTCGGTCAAAAAATTTTAAAATATTGTGCACACTCTTACACAAATGGGTTTAGGCTTGCATTAAATAGCCATCAAATACACTCAGCTTTTCATTTCTGGTACTAAAATGGTAAGATTTAACCGTTCACATTCAATGCGTTTCGAAATCTCTCGTCGCGCAGTCGACTAGCAGCAGCAGCGCTTCATTACGATTCAGTTGCATTTCAAGAGACATTTTCGCTTTTCAATTAGCTTTGAATATTGAGGGCGTTTTATATTGAGGACATTTTTATATTGCAAACGGGGCGAACACAACTTCCAAGTAAGAGGTAGTGCCATGTTAGATTACAGTCGGATTCGGCAGGGATACTGGAAGGCTCGCTCGCACGATGCTGGAGCAGGTGTCTGCTGCTGTTGCGTTTCATGCGATATGTGAGTTTCCGGTGGCTCAGGAATGGGGAAGAAGGAAGGAAGCCTTCATATTTAAGCCTTTATATTATTTGAGCAAGGGACAATATGTTCCTAGCAACAGCGTAAATCATTATTCCTATAAATCTGTAAATATTGGTATATAGTTTGGTAAGACATTTCCTCATTACGCTTCACTTGCCCCTGACAGCTGCAAACAATATAAAAGAAGGCACCCTCGTCAACGTCGGCTAAATTTGTGTCTCTGTTATTCTGAAAATAATGAAGACAAATATCTATTTTAATTAGCGGCATAATTTGATTGCAGAACATCGATCTACCGCCGTAAGTCTGTGCTTTTTGGTTCTTCATTTGCCATTGTCTTGTAGGTTTTTTCATCTGCCATAGCTTTTTAAGAGGTAATGCCACAGTGCATTCTTGCATGCAGCCGAACTGGGTCGGCACGACCGGGGAGTTACATCTCGCTTATACGAGACCGGCGTAAAGTGGCAGCTGTGCTGTCGCGTTTCGTGAGGTCTGTAAGTAGCCGGTGGCCCATAGAGGTGGGAGGAGAAAGGAGAGAAGCGCATCTGTATTTCCTCTATACGGATCTCAAGAAAAAAGAAATAAAAAAATAAATGTATAATACATTTATTTAAGGGTTATTCTGAGTTGCTGGATTTTTAGAGATGTTTATTTTTTTTTAAGATTTCTATGTCGTGTCGGTCAAAAAATGTAGAAGGTTATGTAGATTTTATAAAGAAGTAGTGCGCAGGTAGAAACTGAGTCTAAAGCGCCCCGTGGTAAACTGAAACGTACCACATTTAGTGTAAGGAAGCCTATGCCATCTTAATGTTTGTATTCTTCGGAAACAATTAGGAATATACGAGTTTTCATTATAGTTAAACATAATATCACTACATTTAAAAACAAACACATTGGATCTGATCGGGTTTCGAACCCCCAAGTTAACATCGTTCATGTTAACACTGCACCTTTCTGTTGTCAAAATTTCTTTCCTAATTCCATCTACATAACAATAAAAGAAATCGGTGGCTAACAAAGAGTTCTATTGCAATATAAAAATTGTTTTAGTGACCCAGTTGAATGCGAACAAAATCCCTCAACCATTTTCAATTGATATTCGATACCGGAGCACCAGATGCATCTACAATGCAATCCTTTATTTTCTTTATTAAATGTTGCATAAAAAGTCTCAATCGGAGGAATATTTCATAGCGTAAAATAATGTTTATTTGTTGAGTGCGTTCTGAATAGAATACTAGGTTGATATTTTTAAGTCTAAGATTTATTAATGCACATGTAAAATACGTATGTATGAATGTAAATCTAAACCTTATATTTATTGAAATTTGGCTTTTGGCTTTTTTTATATTCCCGTAGTAATATAGACATAATATCTCTTTTCGTTTATACACCCAGTGGTACACCGCATGAAACTAGACGGAATATCCGTCACTTTGCTACCGAGAGAGTCCTAATAATATTTTCGTGAAGTTATGGTTATGCTGCCTTGTCGCCTGCTTTTGATATCTCATTGAAAAATAAATACTACAAGCACACCTGTATAACCACTCACTGTGCGGATGTGTATGGGCGTCGGAAATAATTAACGAAAATACGCCTTAGTTAAAATTTTGAAAAATGTCAAATAGCCGAAACGTCTTGAACATAAACGACAATATACACATTTGACATCTTTAAAATATTTTTATCAATATTAACTTAGACTAAATAAAAAGTACTTTAACTTTTTATTTAGTCTAAGAATATTAACTTATTATCTTATGAAATAGACGTAGGCACAAAACTGAACAACAGTCACGGAGGTCAAATAAGGAATTACCTGATGTATTCCTTGACGATTTCACATTTTAATATAGGTTACATAGGAGGGCAAACGAGCATTCAGAACCTTCAACTGCTCGTTTATTACCGACGCACATAAATTTTCGAGTAGAGGCTATATATTATGTTGTCCTCCTCCATCCTCATCCAATAGGTCACAACTGTGACTTTAAGCCGGTATGGTGTGAGCGACAGGTACCTACCACCTTCACGGTAGTGCCAGAGAATGGGCACACACACTGACACAACCGAGGAGCTCTCGGCTGCAATGCGACCTGGCACCACCTCTTACTAATCGAATACCTACTAGTAGATCTTATATCTCAACCTACAATACAAACGACTTTCTTATATACAGTTAACTAGTAATGAAGTTATTTAACTCTATCTAACTCTAGCATCACTTTATCTGTTCGAGACTATATGTTTGTCTGTTTTATTAAGAATCATCAAATCATCAGGATCAATCCCAAATCCCACTAAACGGACGATTCTCTTGGATTAGATTTCTCGCTGATGAGTCTGGCTTCGCACGGCCTTCTGTATTCATAAAAATATTTTAATGTATGTAAATATTGTTTAGCATTGTCAGTATACTCATGAGACGCTGTCGTATTCGGATCAGTGCATCCTGTCATCCGTCATTATATAGGGCTATCGGTTATAGTGATGTGGGCCAATGATTTCCTTTGTATACAGCTGGCGTTTTCCTTCGCCTTTGCAAGCGTAAAATCTTAGGAAGCCATTATTTTTTTGGGATGTTAGGGATAACAGTTTGTATTAATCTATATCCGCGCCAAATCGCATCCATATCCGTTAATTACTTTATGCATGAAAGAATAAAAAACATTCATGCAATCTGTCCCATAATGTAAGTAGGATTAATAAGACGAACATATTGTCATTATTAATAGACCAGTGTCGAAGCCTTCAAAAAATGTAAAAAGTGCAAAAAAATCGTAGTAGAATGAAACCTATTAGAAAATGTTGAGAATATTACAAAAATGAAAGGAAAAATAAAT
>LUGF01054946.1:3886-16178 GCA_001625245.1 Calycopis cecrops | reverse complement strand
TTGGCCACATTGGACAAATTTTTAGCGTCTAATAATGCATTTACGATACTCTCTGTATCTTGTATACTAGCAATACCTACTAACGGTTCTTACATCTGCTACGAAAGAAGAGGTATAATAATAAGTCCGACCCTCCTAGTCCCTTCCCCACTTCTTTACAATATATCTTTTCATGGACTAAAATTTTCTGAAGATCACTCAGGTATATGAATTATCTTCAAATAATAATAAACAAGCATCTACGCATTTAATTTAAGGAAAATTTTACGACTTTCTTATAATATTGTAGATGTTTTATCAAATATACACATTATTAACTTAGTTGTTTGTTAATTATAGTAGTATCTTTAGATTTAAATTTTTTTCTGTTTATCAATGTAACATAAAATCATACGCTAAATGAGTAATTACAGTGTTAATATTAATAAATAGCTCAAATTTGTACATAATGATAGAAAAATAATTTTTCGGTTCGAGTTTTTTTCGTTTTTTAAATTTTTTGAAAATATATTCCATGGTGACGTATAACTTTTATTACACTATCTGAAACTCTACTTTCAGATAGTGTAATAAAAGTTATACTTTTATTCCAACGAATAAAAAGCCCACCAATTTTTCTAAAAAAGCTAAAATTTTGACGCGTGAATTTTCGATTGAAAATTAGGGTGCTTTTTCGGTATTCAATGAAAATAAGGAGAAAAAATCAATTTTTCAAATCCAAAAAATTATGGTGTGTTTGGTATATGTAAAGGTACGTTCTCACCAAATTTTATAAAAAAAAATTTTTTTTTGTAAAAGATAAAAATAAAAAACCAAAAACGTGGTTTTTTGAGTTTTTCGTGTGAATTTTGAGGTTATGAGAAAAAAGTGTAAATACAAAAGTTGTAGATCTTCTTATTACCTACAACTTTGCCATTCAACTTTTTTCCATAAGACTTGTAGTTTAGCCGGAAATCGAGATAAACCGATTTTAACCCTTAAAAACCCCCCTCTCCCACTTCCCGAACTCGAATCGACCGTAATTTATTTTTCCTTTCATTTTTGTAATATTCTCAACATTTTCTAATAGGTTTCATTCTACTACGATTTTTTTTGGTTTCAAAAATTATCGACACTGGTCTATAATTGCACTGTCTAGTTTTTAACTGGTAAATTCAAGCTGACGCAGATCGTAAGGTTCCTGTAACAAGCCCTAGGTCAGATCAGTTGTACATAAAATTTGAAGCAAAGTTGCTAAATGTAAACTCAGAATGCATCCTAGCTAATATGGATTTTCTTAATCTTGTTTCATGTTGCATATTAAAAACCTTCCATTTTCTTATGGCTCCGTAGTAAACAGGATTTAATAATGCACCCGCCAAGACCGCCCCAGGTCCAGGGCTGCCGACAGCGTCGGGTGTCGATAAGTTCAATTTGCCTGCGTCACGTACGACGCTGCGTGGAGTTTTTAAAATACATAAACCCTTAGACTGAAATTGTGCGAGTTTTTATGCTGCGGAAGTTTTATAGAATACTAGCTTCGCACGGAGAAATAAGAGAGGTATTAAAAAAAGTGTGTGTTGTAGACCACACCGTACCGCCAGTGTAAAGAGATATATGTGTTTTCGCGTTTCATGCGCATGGAGGTTGTTGGAGGAAGGAGGCCAACGTATCTGTATAAGCTATGCAGATGTCTATGGACGTAGGTAGTCATGAAAATAGCTCCGACTGCTCGTTTGACGAACAATACAAAAACAAATATTGACGAACAAAGTAATAACAACGTATTTGAATAAAGGTAATATAATATATTAATTTAAATTTTAGAAACCGAATTCGAACATAAAAACGACGATTCAAATCTATATAATATCCCCTACGATGGCTATTATCACAGCATTAAAAGTTTTCACAGAATCATAGCATCGTTTAAAATAGGAAATAAAACGCCGGCGTAAAAATAAGAAAGCTAGCGCATAAATAAATATCCCCAGCGAAAAACAGTTAAACGCGTCCTTAACTGCAGTGATTATTTTTTTGCTGCTTTGATGAATATAAATTTAAAGAAGAAATATAGACTATAAAAGTGAAAAATAATAAAATACTATAACCGATATATAGATATGACACTAGTTGCGCTCCGAGGTTTGGCCCTGTAAGTGTAATAATTATTAACATTTATTACAGTTCGATCCTCTTACGAGACGGACAGACAAAGAGCCTATAAGAATTACTTTTTTCGTCAGAACTTAACCAGTTATACCTACAATAAAGTTATCATTGACTTTAATGACAAAAGAATAACGAACTTCTTGCATCTTTCAACAATGAGAGGCTTAAATGCAAAGTTCCTGGTAATAGAAAAGACTGCTTGGTTGGAGAAGGATGCACACGTACACTAAAATTTATTAAAATGATTAATATGTACAAATTTTTGTAAATTATTACCGTGGTCGATAAGGACCTGAGTTGTTATAAAACGACCTTAAATAAATTAACAAAAAAAATAAAAAAGAATAACGAACTATAATCGTCCACAACGAACCCACGTCAAACTAATATCGTGATGGAAAGAATATGACAAGTCACAAGCGTATATAAAATTACTTGCACGAACTTCGAGAAAAATAAACTCATAAGTTTTAAATCTTGTTACGTTCCTTATAATATCGTTGTTTCGAAGTAACTTTCCAGGCTATCACTATGGCAAAACAGCTATCATTATTGGCAAAAGAACAACATGAAGAATACGATAGACTATAACTGGCAGGAGAAGGAAATATTAATCTGACCTGAGCACAAAAAATACGCTTCTCAAGTTCTCCGCGCCAATAAAGACGTAATTTACGTTCATTTACTTCATTAGACGCATTACTCCCGACGAGACGTGAGCGACACGATATACACTCATTATTCTAGATATATTATCGATGTCTCCGCTTTGTAAGTGGGAAGGAACATCGTAATAAAATAACTGTTATTTTATGAATGAGGGTTAAATAACTTGGAGCTTGTTGAGATTTTTAATGTATTGCCAGTCTCTAAAAATAGCCACTCTGGAATAATTACAATGATTTAAAATTGATAGAAGATTTTATGAATATTACGTTCGTGCAAATGATACGATTTGTCTGGACCGATTTCGCTTAAAAAAATAAATAAAATGAAATCTAAAAACCTTTTCGTTACCTACATATTAAAAAAAATACTTAATTTTTTACACGTTAAAAGCATGCCAAGATAATCTATTGTTTTTAATAACATCTTCCAATATCATCATTCATCAAAAATTCATTTTACTAATAAAAAAACCTCTGACATTCCTTCTCATAGCTGACAGCTGCAGCAGCTCACTTCTCCAGATGCACGACGTTCAAAAACATTTAGTAGTAGTAACCATGTTCCTTGTCGCAGCATAAGGAACATGGTTACTACTACTAAATGTTACCAGCATCGCATCGATGGAAATTTTTGACGTTCCAAAAGCAATTTTTTAAATTCCATTTTGAATAAAAACATTTTGATTTTGATTTTGATTTTGCAGCAACTAAAATTTTAAAATATAAATAAATATTTTAAAAGTAGGTATATTATATTAAAATTATATATGTTTATCGCCTGCGGGTATGAAATATTGGTAATATGAAAACAAGCTGGTGTTGTAAGTTCGTTTACTTTTTTATATGATGATGGGGTAAACGACCATAAGGAGCCTTTTGATGACTATTGACTCCCATAAACATCAGCACAACACAGAAATGTTGCTCTCCTCTACTTCCCTGTAATTGCTGCCAGAAGTCCCAACTGAAAGAAATTGGTCATACCCTTTAGTTTAAGGTCAAGTGAGTAAGATATACTTATTCAAACGTGTTGGCCGAGTGCTGCCATAATGAAACATTTACAAAATATTTTTTTACTTGTTTTAAATCTCAGACAATATTGAAGTTACTAGTGTTTTAAATCTGTAAATTCACAATTTCACAACCCTTCTTCGTCTAACGCACACTGTAGAAAAGCATAATAGTATGATCTAGTTTCTAAATATCGTTTTACCGAGTGTAATTTGCATCTCGGGCTGGCAAGATTACCTGTCGGCAGCAGCTCGCCCCGTGACCACTGAGCGACGGCTTCTATTTAACGCCAAACAAATATGTAAAGAGCGCTTGATCACGTTTGAAATGATTTATTAATGTTACTTAAATATTTTTTGGATAAGACCTGGTGCTTAAATGTACCTTAAAACTACTTTGTCTTAATGTATGTAATCGCACTGGCACCTAATTTGACATTTCAAGTTGAATTTAACATATTATGTGATTGTGGAAGAAACTAAAAGTAAAGTAGGTAACTGTAGTAAGAGGTAGTGCCATGCTGCGTTGCAGTGAAGTTGGTTCGACAAGGCGTTGACTGTAGTTTGTGGAGTGTATGAGTTTCCGACGACCCTTGGCAGATGTTTAAGGTCGATGGCAGTCATCTAAATGTTCCACTGCTCGTTGGCCCCGTAGACTATAAAAAAAAACGAAAACTTTATTTTATATTACTTTATATATAACTTTATAACATATTACTTAATATATA
The DNA here is from genome assembly GCA_001625245.1 of Calycopis cecrops. Lineage (NCBI taxonomy): Eukaryota > Metazoa > Arthropoda > Insecta > Lepidoptera > Lycaenidae > Calycopis > Calycopis cecrops. Next base: position 11,621 of record LUGF01054946.1, on the reverse strand, counting down.
AACGAAAACTTTATATATTACCATTTTTCATTGGGTTGACAAAGGTTTATTTTTTGCAATGTTGTAAAAAAAAATCTTTTATCTACTACAATTATTAATATTTTGAACATTTTCATAACAACATGAAGCGTCTCTAAACAGAGTGGCCCACGTAACGACGTTGTCTTTCAAAGCAATTTACAATTTCAAACTTTAGATGAGAACATATTTGGACTCCGCAACATTACGAGGGCTCGTAGACAAATGACCGTTTGATTATTAAAATGTTCTTTTTCGTTACATTTGCGAAGTTTTAAGTCAGATTCATCGCACGAGTATTCCCAGCTGAATATAAAACGTTTAAAATAAAACTAAGTTCATATACTAAAAGCCAAATACACAGCATTTAAAATCATATAGACTTTATATATTAGATCAGGCAAGATATTTATATATATTTAGATATCCAGGAAAAACATTATAAAGACGTTGTATAACAACCGCACAGCAGTTTGTCGATTCCGTATCTTTACAAGCGGGTGAGGGAAGCTGTGATGACACTGAACAACCGGATGCAGCGCGAACGCCAACTAAAGTGTGGCCTTCGTATACTAATACAATAACGAGTGTTGGCGAGCATTTAGCTCATAATGTAATTTTTAACATCATTATAATCCTAATAAAATGTATTAAAACATACTTAGAACTACGTGGCAACATAAGTAGTTAGGGTTGCGTTGCAGTAGTAGAAACTTTGTATGTTGAACCGCTATTCGAATTTTGAATAAAAATAAATAAATTAAAAAATAAAGGGGGGGAGGACTCTCAATCCATTCCATTCGTGTGCGTGTCTCACTTGTTCTTGCCCGATTTTTTTTTCAATATTTCCATGTTTATAATTAATAACATTGTAATCAAGTACTTAAATATCCTTCCGCTACCCTACCCGCTCCACTTATGAGCGTGTTCACGAAGATAACAATAAAAGTGGGCTATAACTACTGTAACAGTAGTGTAGGCCGGTTTTATCCGTGGCCCTTCTTTGTGCAAATTTACATTCAGGTCACATTTGGGCCCGTCATTTGTATATTGTATGTTATAAAGGTATATAATCCATGCTCAGATATTGTGTAACTTAAAAATGTATGTATGAATGAATGAATTATTCTTTATTGTGTACACAAATGTTTATATAAACAGACAATCTTATAAGGTATGCTTAGTTCAGACTATAGACTACAATAAAAGGCGACCGTATTGCTAAGGTAGCAATATCTTACAGGTAACCTTTTGGCATTTGAGAGCATTGTGTGTGAAATGAGACAATAATTTTCTTAGTAGATAGTACAAACAACAAATAATACATACATAATAGAATACAATAGAATATAACAATAGAACATAATAGAAGTACCCATATTCCACAAATGTACTTAGTGGAATATGGCTGCTTCTGCTAATTCGCTCTCTTATTCTTTAAAAACTATACACAACATAAGCTAAGGCCACATTCATATTGCTGAGACAGCGGTCTGCAGCGATTCGCTAGCAGTTTCACTATCATATAACTTTAAACTTTATTCCTACTACTAAGTAATAGTACTAAGTAGTCGCCTAGTAGTCTTGTCTGGAAAACGTGAAAAAGTAGGTCGGTCATACACAGTAATGCATGTAATGTAATGAACAGTAATTAAAGTAGTAAGAAGAATGCAATAATTATAATTATTTTGTTCTTCATAACCACACGAGAAGAATCAGAATATATCACTGTAGCATAATAAACGTAGCTCAAACATATTCTCAGACAATTCCTCCGTATTTTATTATCATACTCTGGACATGACCATGTCGATACACGTTAACGGCACGTATTTCCTTAAAATAATATTGGAAATATTCAAGTCCAATCCGAGATCCGTTTCCCGTTGCAATACGTGGGTCCGCCATTTTATTTCCTCACAACCGTTGCCTTTTGCCTTCCGGCATTAGATTTTATGCTCCGGAATAAAGTTCACATTGGAAATATTTACTGTGCTACAGGTATTTTTTAACGGACATGGCCCACCACTAATTTCTATCGCTGCTACTCCTTAAAAAAATGTACTATAGATGTATTATACGAACCAAATGTGTAGGTAAATATCTAATAAAGGCATTTACATTATATCGCCTTGAAATCACAAGGCTACGTCATTTTTCACAAAAGATAGTGCCATGTTATATTGTAGCAGAATTTGGTAGCCACTACTGAGGAGGTAGGTATCTTACCGCTCACACAATATTCCTTTAAAGTGACACCTATATTAGGCATTTGGTACATTTGTGAGTTTCCGACATCCTGTTGGAGGAGGTTGTAATTATTTGTGTTTGCCATTAATTTAGCTCCAAATCATTCAATAATTACTCAATAACGTGTCCCTCAAAGTAGAGCTCTCATACCCGTGACTGTTGTCGGAAATAATGACAACCAAAACAGTTTACAAGATCTAAGAACCGAAAACAAATACTTGTATGGTAACCCATTTAACCTTGCAAAGATGAGAAGCGGTAACTTAAACACACTTGTTACATCTATGTTTTCAACATGCAATCTAAATCCACTTTCATAATACTTGTAAAAATCACCAATGCATAAATTTGACTAAAAAGGACCTATGTCACCTAATAAATAATTAAAGAATCCGTGCTACCAGATTCAATAACTCGTTTTCGGTATCTTCCGATCCATTAGGTTGGAAATCTCAAAACCCTTTTAGAATTAAGCCTCCTCTCCTGTGGCAAGTGATTGAGTTTCCCAGCGCAGACAAGGTTAAGTGCTCCGGATGCGCGACCTCTTATACCTCTTATACATTGTTTATTACAAAAACAAGAGATTTGAGTGTTCATTTTGGCAGACGCATTTATTGTTTATTTAATTTTATTTTTATGAGATTTAGAATACGTAATTTTATATAATTATCTTATTCGCAGAATGATCTGAAACTGTAAGTTTAAGATCTGCGAATAAGTAGTTTCATTTAATTTCTCTCGCTTTTATCGACCTTGTACATGACAGAGCTCCCACGTTTTCGTTTTTGTAAGAAACAAAGACGATGAAAACATGGGAGACGTTTTCATCGTCTTTGTATGAGAAAGATAAGTCTTCATTATTGATGCAAAGTCATAATTGCTAATATAATATTAAATAATCATTCCGTTTGGTCAATAGATGCGACAGTGAACGGGTTCTGAAATGAGGTAAAAATATTAGAAATTTAAAATTCTTGCACGATCGTGGTGAAAGCTGGCAACTCTATCTTTAATCAAATGTTCAAGTTGACAGTTTTAAATTATTAAATATACGCCATTTCAATGTGTTGGAGAAAGGAATTATTTTTACTAAAATATAATAAAAGTAAACTCTATTGTGTTTGGCGTTGGGAAGCGACTACCTCACCGCCCGCTGTGTGATGTTCACCAGCAGTGCCGTCAGTCGACCGATGAACGGTGATCAAATCTATCCGAGGTGGATGGAAATAAAATTTCGAAGAGAAAACAGACAGCAACATCCACATGTCATAACTCTGCCCAACCGTTTATTCTCAAAACGCTCGCCAAGCGTGGGTATTAAGACAAAACCCGGCGGACACGGTAACGAAAAATTAAGAAGCAACAATAGAACGGATTCCTCTCGCTTATACTACACCAGCGAATGATAATATGATATCGTTTTTCGTGTCCACCAACGTACTAGTGACAACTATATTAAAAGTGTATTATAGTGTTGATAAAAAGTGGAATGAAGCTGACAGAAGAGGGTGTACGAAATTATCTCTAAGTTCATGACACCACTTTTAGAGAGGTTTCATGCACGCTCTAATATTCTTTAATCTTGCGATGCAGTACTAAGCGCCTTTGTCTCAAAAGGCGATACTTTTGCCTGCCGTTGAGGAGATAAGCAAACGTTTGTTCGAAGCTGTGCGTAACATACGAGTAATATATACACGAGGCGAAGATTTTGTTAATCTTCCAAAGAACTTTCATAGAACATGTTCATATTAACTTTACAACAGCACGCTATATTTTTATAAATCGGCGGTGCGCCTGTGGCCCCCATCCTGAAAACAAAATATTCAGAAACTATTTAGCAAAATAATTGTAATTCAAAACTTTTATCAAAATCCAGATTGTAATATTGAAAATTTAAATTTAAATTTTATTTTGCAATCACGCAATTGTCAATAAATTTGTGTCACTAATTTTACATTAATGTTATGGCCTTGTATTACCTTCTATTAGTATCCTATTAGTACTTCTATTAGTACCTACAAATGTCGAGGTGTAATAAAACCGGAACTGTAAATGGAAAATGTATATTATTATTGTTATAAATTTATTTTAATGATTATTGATGATTATATATGATAAAATTGAAATATATTTCAATTTTAACTTCCGACCCATTTCTTATAAGAGCCTGATTCAGACAATTCAATGTTCAATTCGACAGATCTGAAGAAAATCGTGGGAAACACTTCTAGGATGCCGCTCACGTACAAGCGATGGATTGTCGTGATCGATCGTTCACTTGTTTGTATCGGAGCGATAAGGACGTGGAATTACAGGGACAAATAATTCAAGACGTCAGATTGAGACAAAAATATAAGGAGTTTTGTATATACCCAGATAGTGCATAAAACAAGTGCTTTTTTACCTAGTATTTAAATTAAATGGAAACATTTATAATGACTCCCATTAGATGCTTGTAGATTTATATATTATGAAGGGAGTGTTATTTTATGTAAAACAGAGGGTTGTTTTTTATTTGAGTAAGAAGTACCTCATATTGTAATTACTTTACGGGTTTTAACACGGTAAAAATTAAAGGCCAAAATATATACCTTTGCCCGACGTTTCGACTGGGTTACACCAGCCGTGGTCCCAAGCCAACTGATGTGAAGTGAAGACAGCTGTTGTGACGTGAGTTGACGCAAACAACTACCCCTATTATAAATGAGAAATAGGTGCATCCACCCTCACTTTGTCCGATTTATTTTAAATGTTCAAAACACCGCGGCACACACAACTCACTGTATCCGAAGATTGATCCGATGGTAGATCCCCTGGCTTGATTTTGTCGATCACTGGGTTCCATGATGAATGAGAAATATGAAATTAATCATTTAGCCCCTAATGCGACCCATCGATTTGTATCGATTCATGGACATTTAATTCATATTTATTTACATTATTTTACGCTGTAATACTCAGTATATTGATTGCACTGTTCACAAGCACAATGTTCACAAACTTGTACTAAGAAGTACACACGATAATAATTATATCACTAGATTTTATGTAATTTATGGGGGATCTTAAAATCAAACCAATAATGTGGAAGCTGTTACAAACAAACAAAAAAAATCTTTGTTATATTACTATTGATAATAAAGTGAGAAAATAAAATTAATTTGACATAACGAATTCAACGCTCCAAATTACCAACTGGTCCCCATAGAAAATGTTATGGAATTTTAAACGCGTTTGGAACAACGCGCTGATTTAATACCATATGCTTCGCTTTCATCATCAATCATTTTCCGTTATCAAACATCACGCGTATTCTGAATGAAATATTTCACTAATAATGGCGTTTTCAATTGAAATTTGAATTCACTTTCAATTGACAAAAAGCTATTTATTTAGTCGGGAGGCCCGGAAAGCACCCACGAATCTTGTATTTCTATGACTGCGTATGATTGCACTGGAACAAGGAAACAAAGTTTGTAAAAAATCTGCCTTCATTAGTCATCGCTAAGCATAATTATAGATCTTGTAAAGAATTCGAAAACGGCCAACTAATACCAAGACAAGATCAAAAAAGTAATATTCAATCTAAGTTGTCTTGATTCTGTAATGATTATCAACCGGCTTACACCTACACTTATGTAAGAGGTAGCACTGATTAAGGTCTTGATTAATACGTAATGAATAATGCTCAGGAATTGAAACTCGAAACTTTCGTTAAGGTGCTAAATCTACTTTTGTTCTAAAACAGAAATGGCGGCTGCCTTCATAGTTCTCAAACGCCCCGGCACATTAATATTCAGTAGCGAAGTTGACGGATTTAAAGTTAAACTGCGCAAGGGTAGCGTCCAATTTTTTGTATCACTACCTCGAATTAAGTGTATAATCTATATGTATAAAAATCTATTGCTGTTCGTTAGACTTGCTAATACTCGAGAACGACTAAACTGATTTGGATAATTTTGGTTTTGAATAATTTTGGCAGTCCAGGTAAAAAATCAGTAAATATGAAAAAAATGCTAGGAATATAATAAAAACAACAATTTCGTTTTCCCATAGAAACTATTCCTAACTGTCAAAAATCAAATACAGTTGAAAGAATAGTTTAAAACAAATAACTAATGAGAATAGTTATATCTTTCTAACTACATTGTTAACTTATGTATTTCATCCATTTTTATTATTATGTAAATTGTTACTACTTTAATATTATTTAAGCTAATAAAACAGAAGAATTTATGATTTTAATGCAATTGATATTTTAATATTTATTTAAACTTGCGTATAAATTAATGTGAAATTACTTTGTTCTTGCTATGAATTTAATTTAATTAACATAAACAGTTTTTAAAGTTGTTCAACTATCAGTCGGAAATGGTCATGAGTATAGTTTGTTAACTGAATAATTATAGATGAACGGGGCCGGGGACCAAACCGGGGATTTTGAATAATTTTGCCGCCTGAGGCATTCGGTTAGTAACCATTGAAGTGTTTGGTCGCATATTAAGAAGTGTAATAACGTAACTGTACACATTATACATAAAATAAAATAATAAAACTATCAAGAAAAGTTTTCTGGAGTTTAATTCCAAACTACTCCCAATATACATCAATTTTCACGAGATAAAAACTGTACTTAATTTGGTTTAACACTTGAAAGACGGAGAGGGGTCTTTTGACCCATGCATTCATGTGTTTTATCCTCGCGCAACTTTTATTGAAATAGGCTAAATATTTGTATAGTAATGAGTTTATTATGATTCAGTCATCTTACACTGAATAAACATAGTGTTATCTACAGAGATGGTAAGGGGTCTTTTAACCCATGCGGCATTTATTATAATAAAATATTTAATTGTGGGTACATCATAATATTTATATCATTCTTATACTGCTGTAGTTGTTACATGTCATACGTGAAGACTTATATTATCTTTTTTTAGTATAAGAAGGCAAACGAGCAGTTGGAGTTTTTTCTATTTACGCAGTGGAATACATTTACGTATGATATGTGGGAACCCGTGTGGCATCTAGACCCATATCGGACTCGACACTAATTAGTCTAATACAGGCTAAACCACTGCTGGTACCTTCAGCCGCTATAATTGGACGGTTCCTCATCTGCAAGCAACAGGATCCCTCCAGCGACAAGCTGACCTCGGCGAAGAGGCTATCCAGCTGCCTTTGAACAGTTTCTAATATGCTGTGGAACCGTGCAATGGGGTCAGATTCCTATTCTGACCCCTGGCCCCAGTACTCTAAAGGAGCACGCCCCGGTACTCCTAAGGAGCAAGCCTCAAGTGTCCAAATCGGACCCGCCACTCGTTACAATCCACACCACCCTCTGATTGATTCAGTGGGACGGATGGAGGACCCCGAGTCGAGCTGCTCTTAGTCTGATCTCTCCCCTAAGCCTGTCCGGTATGGGTAGCCATGTCCAGCATAGCCTTAATTATCACAGATGCAGCCC